>KZ507638.1:33729-44649 GCA_002844005.1 Limosa lapponica baueri
AATAGTTCCCTACTGCATCTCCCAGCCTCCAGAAATTTTCAGCTCAGGAACTTCTTGTGCCAGAGGTGGTCTTAGTTTTAAACACTCTTGTTGGACTTTTTTTATCCATTAATGCGTTCAGAAGTAGCAGCAGCAGTCATAGTTTGTACCACCTCTAACGTGCTGGCTTACAGAGGTCCCAGGTATTTCCTGTTTCCCAGTTTGCTGGAGTAGTAGTGATTAATGAAGTCAGCTGGGTAAGCTTCTCCCCTGCATCGCAATTGAATATGACAGATGAACCTGAGGAGACTGTCTGATGCCACACAACACGCCTGACAGCAGCATGGCAGTATCCGTCACGCACCATGCCCAGCTCTCTCCTTTGCTCCTCTTACTACCTCTCAGCCACATGAAGAAAAGCCACCTGAATAGACTAAGACAAGGCAAAAATGCATTCAAACCCCTGGTTCTGCAGCTGGTTTCCTGTGTTAACATCAGCATCCTTTTTCTGACACTGTAAAGCAAGGCTCCTACACAGCCTGAGTCACAGCAGTTTGGCTCCCGCTTGAATCTCTTTAGAATGGTATGTTTCTCTCCACTGAATTACAGCTGAAATCCCCTTTGAGTCCTCAACCTGGAAAACGGGATAATGCACCACACCACCTCTCCAGAGCTGCTGGGGAAGAAAGACATTAAAGCCTTCTAGTGCTCAAGTACGGGCTGTATATAGGCAGCATGTTGTCCTTACAGAAGCCAGTTTCACATGTAGCAAAGTGAGGTAGCGGGTGGTATCCCTGTTCTGTGAAAACAGCTGGTTCTCTGCCACACTGTAAGCAAATGGGCTCTCCCACTGTACTCTCAGGACAAGAAATTTGCCGCTGAACTGGCACCCACACCTGATCGCACCACACTCACGCTCAGACTCTTCCCAATTTTGTCACACTTCCACCTGTGTGCTTGCTCTTTTCTGGCTACGTACAAAGCTGCACCAGATAAACCATTTGCCATGCTGGGGTAAGAGTAAGGAGGGAGGGAAGGGGCTGAGGGAACAGGGGAGAAGGCACTTGAGGGAAGGGGCTGAGGGAACAGGGGAGAAGGCACTTGCTTTGAGCTCATTTCTCCTCGTCCCTAGCCCTGATGGAATTGTATTCTGCACACACACTGAAACATTAGCATCGGCTGATTTGGAAGGAATATTGGAAATGAAGTGATAGCAGAGTAAATGTCAATGCATTCAGTGTGACACACTGAGCACCAGATCTTAAACAGCTTCATCATTGTGGCATTTACTGTATCCTGAAATAATATTAATCCCACTGTTGTCCTTCTTGATGGAATCATCCATGAATATGGTTTATGGGACTGGCCAAAGTGCTAATAGGTTAAAAGAACAACCTATCCAGTGTTCCACTAAATTAAGGTCGCTTCATGGGATTTAATGAAACAAGTACTGTGTGGGGCTTCAAAGGACGTTCCTGTAATTCATGTCTATTTAGGGCTCCTGCTAACCAGAAACCTAATTTCTTTGAGTAAAATAGGTTTTTGTGAAGCCTGGCCATGTGAAAAAAGCTTTAAAGGGCAATAATCAGAAGACCTCATCTGTAACACTTTGTTATTTCAGATCAGTGTTTTGAAAGTTTGGGGGATGGAGTTATTTTAAAAAAATAATAATAAAAAAGCCAGCCTGCAAATTAATCAGAACAAATGTATTACTGCTATTTGTCTCTGAGAAATGCCTGGATGGCTAAAGTGAGACCAGGACACCATTAAGTTACAAATGGTATAGAGGCTTAATAAGGCAGAGACCTTGCCTCACAGACTAAATAGGTAAATTGTCTCCCACTTGCCCAATGGAAAGCTGATGCTCAAAAACTGTGGGCAAATAGCATCATCTAAGGCCACTGCTTCAGGAACAGAACTGTATTTCCTTCTCCAATTGTATATGTATCATATAAAACACTGAAATTATCAGTACAGATGTTCACCATGGAAGAAAATAATACTATTTTCCTATTAATTTCCCTAATTTAAGGTCCAGCTCCCACCAATTTTTTCTTGTGTCCTTGATTCAGAGGAGCAGCTACAGCATCTTCTGCAAAATAGTTTTGGGAAGCCACCTTAAATATGGATCAGGCCTGCAACCAGCAGTTGGCATCACTGAGCAGGAAAAGACAGAATTTTATCTTAGCCATTTCTAGGCCTTTAGAGGAAAAAAAAAGCTATACACTGCAATTATTGCAGCTTGCGTCCATGGTTTCAGTGTACCAAACTGAGACTTGGAGAAATTAAACAAGGGGCTGCGGCTGCTCTAAGGATCTTATAGTCTGAACAGCGAATACATCATCAGGATTAAACATATCTGACTACCTGTGCATGAATGACAATCCATGAAAAGGCTTCACTGGGAATGGAAATGAAAAATAACTCTGCCACTGGAGACAGCCAAGGGAATACGGGACTGGTTGAGCTGTGTTTACCAGAAATAGAATTAGGTCCAGACACCAGAGGCGTTACCTTCTACTGTTAAAAGTGGACCTGTAAGAACCACCACAGACCAAAAATTTGATCAAAGACATAAATTCACAGTTGCCCCAGGAAAAAATTAAGCCATTCCACACTCTGGAATGCTGCAGTCAGCTAGATATTCCCCAGAAGTCCAAAACAAGCTAAATATCAACAGCCACACTAAATATATGACTCAGATTCAGATCTTGTATCTTTTATCTAGATTCTGGAAATAGACTGCTGATATCTGTACTCAAGCCAAGGACTAATCCTGACAGGTACTTGACATTAACATGTATTGTCAGAAAAAGATGAGGAGGCTTACACTGCTTACATTTCCTACCTTAGTGACTCCTCTCAAAGGCTTGAAAACACCCACTGCTAGTGCAGGCTCTTTACAAAGGCAAAACTGGCAGCTTCGACTAGGACATCAGACTTCTGCAGGCTGCAAAATAGCCACAGCTTTGCAGCCAAGCATGCCCGTGCCAGAACTCAGGGGCCCGTGCTGGACTCCACTGATGTTGTGAGGGACACTGTGAGGATGGCAGCTGTTTCTAGGAAGAAATGCTGCTCCTCTGTTTCCCAGCCTCCCACCTGCAACAGGGAGGAGGTGGCTTCTCTTTGACTTTCCCAAGATTTTAGTCCCAGATTCACCCCATTCCAGCACTGATCCTTCGGTCTTGCTAAAGCAAAATCCTCACACTGTCAAGAAAACTTGCCCCTGCCTTGCCCACAGCATGTAACAGAGCACCTACAACAAACTCCTGAAATCTAATATACAAAACAACTTTAATTCCAGCATTTCAGTGCTTACCAAAAGCAAAAGGTACACCTTCAATACCTCGGTAACAGAAATCAGTGACCACATCCTGACTAGCTACAGATACAGCATGCTCTGCCTGCCACCCGTCACTGTCCGTCCGTTGGTCCGTACCTTGGAGACAGGCTCTGAACTGACTTGTGAGGTGTACCCAGCACGGCACAGGGAGATTTGAGGCAGCTGCCTGCTTCCTGCAGGAAGGAAACTTTTCTGTGTGTACCAAAGGGAGAGCCTGCATGCATACACTTTATTTGGTTTTCTCACCTTTGGAAGGAATATGATTGCCCCAGTTTGTCACCTTCACGTGGACTCAACTCTAACAGTAGACAAGTTTAAGGGGTTAATTCAGCGACAGGACAGACTGCAATGAAGGCTGTAACTTGAAAGAAGGTTGCCAAAAAAATGTAATCCCAAATTACTCTTTTCCCTAGGTCATCTTAGTAGCTCTAGTATCCACTAGGCAGAATCCTTAAGACATGCCTTAACCTTCACAGACATGATCCAGACCTTGGAGTCATATCCTACGAGGCAGAGATTGACTGGAAATGAAACCAACATACATCATGTCTGCATGACAGACTGAAACACACACCCACCACAAGAAGAATAAAACCCTCTCTTGAATGTGTCTGCATTGTAAAAGAGAGAGGGGGAAGATTGATTTATTTAAACAGTACTTAACTAACAATAAACACTATCAAACCAAAGCAAACTAATGCTCAGCCATTAAAGCATCCATTCAATGGCCCATCTGTCATATTGTTAAGACCTTTAGAAGTTGTTTAACAAAATGTTAAATAAGATGACATTCAGCAGCACAAAATGCTTGACTGGTTAATGCAACAAAAAGGGGTTGGCCTGCTGGTGTTTGATATACTGCTCTGTGCTACAGGCTGAAAGCTCTGGAGCACACGAGGGGGCTCCCAGGCTGTCGCTTTTTATCTCAGTGAGCCATGCCAGAAAAGCCCAGAATCACCACAGGCCAGTGTCAGCAGCATCATGCAGCAGAGAGGAAGAAAATCGCAATGGAGACAGGGAAAGAAGTACTTTACAAGGAGAGAAAAAGGAAGCAGAAGAAACAAATTGGCCTATGAAAGGGAAAAGGAAGAAAGCCCCAAGTTATCATATTCCGGTGACCCATGCCTGTTCCAAATCCAGATTAGTTTATTTCTCACCCACCTCCTTTTGTTCTACATTTGACAGTAAGGTTTGATGGATGTGCAGTGAAAACACTTCAGATTGGCCCTGACAGATTATTTAGTAAATATCTAACAACTTCAAAGGTGGATGCAGTCAATTCAGCAAAGATGCATGTAAGTTTTGTTTGTTTGCTTTCTTACGTGAGAAAAGACTGTTCTCATACCCTTTTTAGAATAGTAATGGTCATACAACATGACTTTCTAGGAACTGACTGCATTGATGCCAGGGCTTGTACAGCTTCAAATCTATCATCAGACTTAAGGCAGTACCACTACGCAAGGTAGGCAACTAGTAGACTTCCTGTAGTAGCTCAACACACTGACCTGAAAAAGCCCGTTTCCTAAGGAAAAATAATAATATCTTTCTTTTGGATCTGCAGAAGGAAGAAAAGGAAAAAAGTTTAGACTTTTTTTGTAAGAGTTTTCACAAGACACTACTGGACAGCTCTACTTTCATAGAAGACGCTCCCCAGCCCCAAATGCTACTAACAAAAATAAAAATCTGTGAAAAGCAAATAGCACCATGCAAATGACTGCTAAAGATGAGTGCAATTTTTTTTTTTTTTTTATAATTTAAATCCTTCCCCTGGAATTACAAGACCTCTTTTGAGACTCATGGCTTCACAGTACTATGAAAGGTAACCTTTTGTTTAACAGTATCCTTCAGCATATGAGGGTTTTGTTTCCCGTATTTCCTGCCAGCACATTTCCCTTACCAGTGCTGAGAAGAGAGAATCCAGGAAGCCCAGCTGGCAGGTTCAAATTTCCCAGCAGCTCAGCCCTGACAGTAAGCACAGAGGTCCTTGGAAAATCTGGCCTCAAGCGCCACAGGCAGAGGTACCAGGTACCACAGATGGCTGGGGTTTGTTTCAGCATGGTGACAGCTAATAAGATTATAGTATTAGCAGGCAGTACGGAGCTTATGTGCTAGTGCTAAACTAGTGTCAACAATGACACCCCTGCAAGTCATGATAGTAGAGCAGCACTGTGTTAACCTCTAGGGTAGAAGGTTATAACCTAGAGAGCTTCCTGATGCTTTCACTGTCTTTCAGTAGTAGCCAAATACATGTAAGGATGAACTACAATTAAAACTAACCAACGTTTACAGGTAACTTACTGATTGAGAAAGTATTCCCTGTGAAAACATTCTTTTAATCAAGTGTTACTTAATACATCAAAACTGAGGCACAATATAATCCTAGAAAACAGGAATCCAATACATGTTAGCAAGTCTAGATAAGCACAAACTGACAAATGCAGAGAGTTTACCTTGGCTGCTAACAGATATTAAAACTGCAAGCCTTGCTCACGCTGTGATTGATAAAAAGATTTCTTGTCCACTATGAATACACAACTGAAAATAAAAAACAAAAAAAAACACTGTTCTTCCAGACTGAAGTACGTTTTTAGAAAGAAAAGAAAAAAAAAAAGGCACTTTGCAAAGCTGGCTCTAGAACCCAAACAGTCTGCCGTAAAGGTGCTACTCTCACACGATGATAGTGGCATGTTAAGTACGAACCAGATGCGGACACAGCTTCAGCTTAATAGCAAGACTGATGGGGAAACCACACAACCCCTTCTCCTCTCAAACATCCTCCCACAGCCTGTGTCTGCCTCAGCAAGATCTATTCCAGATGAATAAGGCACCTGGGAAAAGCAAGCAAGATCACAACAGTGTTCTGTTGATGATGTGAGTAAATAACTATATATATATTCACTCCTTTCTCACTGAAATTATCTTGGCTGTCACTACAGAATACTTACAGGAACATCCCAGAATGGTCATTTTCCAAACTAAAAGCTCTAAAGGTCAGTCTCCAGTTATACCAAATTCAACACTACCGTGACTGTGTCACCTCTTGGGAAAGGGGGAGGGATTCTTCAGCAAAACATATGGCAACAGCAGTTTATTTTATCACACTGCTGTATTGTTTTGAAGTGAAAGAAGGCTTGTAGGGAGAGACAGTATCTTTTATTAGACCATCTATTATTGTTTCTTCCCCGCCCTTTTAAAAGTAGTTTATTTTATGGGTTACGGGTGACTAGAGCAGAGAAAAGAGCTCTGCTGTAGTACTTACAGACAAGAGAAGAGAAATAAAGATAAAAAGGAAAAATAAAGAAGAAATAAAGTAAGACAGGCTGATCTATTCAAAAGTTGGCACATGAGGGTTTTATTAGAGACATATACTGCCAGAGTGAGCGGAAAGGAAACACAGCAGCAGAAAAAAAAGACTCATCCTATACAATGAGTATCTGACTACAGAGTGATTCAAAGAGCCAACCAAAAACTCCAGCCAGGTCAGCAGAAAGAGCCTCACAGATGCCAGTCCAGCCTCTCATGGAGGCAGTTTTCAGTTACATAAACATTGCTGTGAATATTCACGTAAGAAAAAGGAGGGTATTCCCAATTTTGGACTCAATAAGCCTCCGAGTGCAAATTATGTAGAGGAATACCAGCTAGCTGCCTTCTGCATGGCAAATATGCCAGCTTTTGACACAAAGGAGAAGGGCATTGCTTTTTGGTTTTTCTTCCATTTTGGGAAATATTTTTGCACTGGCCTGTCCCCCAAGATATGAATGGTACTGAAAGCTCTCTACCTCCAAGCTCACCTGAATAACAGCACACAGCGTAACAGGAGAGCGCCGGCATGTGGAAGCTGCATTGCTACAGCGCCAGGGAGATCCTGGCTCCCACTGCAGATTCTTTGCTTGCATGATCATTAGTTAACTTCAAAGAAGCGGCTGACAACCTTCCACAGCGCATGAAGAAAGCTGAAAAGATCAATTACAAAAATGATTAGTATGCAAACTATACCCGGGTTCTGCAGGCAGCTATTCCTCAGTAAGTATATCAGAGACCAAACAAAAGGATAAATAAATCATCCTAGCCTCTGTTTACCGCAGAAACAGCAGCCAAAAAGAAACCTTTAAGGATTTTAATTCTATTGGAAACACTTTCCTCTTTTTCTATCAAATATATTGTGCTGAAACTTAAATGAAGCTTTTAAAACTCAAAACTAAGAAAACTCATTACCCCATAAAAGGACCCATTTGCTTCCTTGGTGAATTAGTCATCCAGCTAATCTACCTAATTCCTCCTCTTTAAAGCAATCTTGCTCTCATCAAAAGTTGTCATTAACTGTACCTGTGTCTTTTGTTCCAGGGACAAGCTAACACATTGTGTGCTTGCATAGCAGGAAAATGATGGGTTTGCAGTTGAGAAACTAGGTATTTACCCAGCACCTTTACAGGTACTGTAAATACTGTTTTCAGGGACCTAACAAAGTGGATGTTAAAAACCAAAAAAACAACCAACCAAAAAAAAACCCAACACCACACCAATTTCTCTATAATGGCTGGATTCCTGAGCCTCCCTCAACCTGCTCAGTGGTTTATTGATAGGATTTGCCCTTTATAACAATGGGTAGATTTTTCATCTTTAGAGAGAGAGTTAAGAGTTTCTCAGGCTTAACTCTTCTCTAAATACATCAAGAAATCTGGTTTGTAAATGCATCAGGCGACTCTATTCCTTACTAATATGAACTAGTGCAGCTGCACTGACATCCTTAGAGCTGCACCTGTTAATAACAGCTAAGGATCTGGCCCTATAATATGATCCTATAAAGGCCGGCAGGTCTCATTAGTCCTCCCCTAAGGGGGAGAAAAAAAAAAAAACAAACCAAACCAAGAGATAGATATCAAAATATAAAAGCTGAAAACCAGCTACTGTGACTATGTCATCAGGTTCATCTTTCAGGCAACTTATGTGTGATTGTTTAACCTGCAATGGCCTTGGATTAGCACAAGAGACTTAGGAAACCTGCAAACCACATAACAGGTCATTCATCCATGAGCCTATTTGATTCACACTGTTTCAGAATTAGCAGAACACATGCTGACTTGGTACACTGCCTCACCATAAAGACATTAAACCAGATGTGCAGCAACTGACCAAGAATGCCTTTTCCCAAGCACGCTCTCTCTTCCTGCTGAACTATTTGTTATATAGACACGTCCACTGAAAGGTTACTGAACCACACAGCAAACAAAAATGCACAGACAGATATAGGAGCTGCATCTTCGACTGCTGCAGAATTCCTTGGATCCATGTTGAGCCACAGAGAAGCTGTGCTGCTGTTAAACGGCTGATTAGTTTATTCTGCCAAACATCTGAGAGCATCATTAGTTACACAAATGGCTTGAATTATGATCAAATGAGCTGAGTAACCTGCTGCCATGGAACTCCATGTGAGTCCTGTTTTATCAGATCTCAACATGTGTTACTCAGTGCGAAGCCACATCTCCTGGCTCTGCCTGACAGCTCATCCAGGCCAGGGCACAAGAGTCCCCTTCTCATCCTAAGGACCACCTTCCCTACTGAATTTTTTTACCCGAAGATTGCCTCAGTATGTATTTCCACCAGACAAGAAGGATTAACACAACATTTTCAGACATCTTTTACCACTGCACTTTCACATGCTTTTTTGATAGTAGGTATATGGATGTATTGCTCTCTACTTTTAGAAAAAAAAAAAACAACTCACATCTCCCTGTTGTTTGAAAGCTCAGTGGTGATGGAAAGGAATTAATGAGATCAGTTTGTCATTTTACTAAGACAGGACCAGGCTATCTCTCTCAGACCACAGAAAGAGTACTCTGCACAGTACCAGACATAAGATTTACCTCCCTACTTTACTTTTTCCTGCCACTTCTGCAACCCAACCATTTATACCAAAGGGGCTCTGCCAGAGATCAAGATACACCACCTCTACTTAATTCCAACAGAAAAAAATTAAATGCCAGTATTTCAAAGCATCAGTCCTCCAGTCTACTCCCACTTTTGAAGGCTGACACCTGGTGTGCTAAGTCCCAAGGGTCAGTAAATCCCTGTATTCCTGCAAATGAGAGATTCTTGTATAAGCAAAACCATCAGTTCCAAATTATATTTCCTCTACTGGGTCTCTAAAGTTTTTGCTCAGAAAGTATCCAGTTAGTATCACTCACAAACATGGGAATTTTCCATGTATTTACTTCTATCCTGGGAGATACTTCACTAAACAGGAGATAGCCTGTACAGAATCAACATGGCTGAAAAAAACTTTGCTGTTCTCAATCCAGAGACACTGAAACATTTTATGCTGCAATACAGAAGAGTGCTTCTGTGCAAAACTTACCCTGAAATTATTGCATGGAAAGGTTATCAAGAAATACATAGAGGTACTGATGAAAGATTTGTAAGGATAGTGATATGTAAGTGTGTTCTTTCTTAGTTTTACAAGATTTCTCAAATATTCCTCTGGGAATAAATGGTTTCTAAAATCTGAATGGGAGAAGCACATCGCATAAAATCCACTGCTGCCACCAAGAGCCATTACACTCATTTAGCCATGACTGATCAATCAAGAAGCTCCACATCCATGGCTGTGCCAGCACTGTCAGACAAGACCTAAGTAGCCAGGTTCATTGCTGAGATCAGCAGAGAGATACCCAGGCTTCACACACGCGTAAAAACCTGTCCAAAGAAGAGCTGTTGCAGGAGGTACAGCACAAATCAGGTTGACCTCCCGGGACACATGCAGGAAGTGCATTGCTTTGTGACTGAGCTGCAACATGCCCATTTCCAGCATGCACACTGTGTGCAGGGTGGCTTGGTGGCTTGCTCTGGATGACAACAGAAAGGATTTGGAAAGATGTGTTTGTTTTGCTAACACAGAGCCATACTCCAGCTGCACGGGACAGAATTAGTGACCCGCCTCATACTTCTTTTTTTCCTTCCTGTTTTCAAGCACTTCCTGCAGAGAGCACCTGAACTAGAGTACAGCTGAGCTAGAACTACAGCAAGCACCTGGTGAAATGCTATATATGTTATTTTGGATCATCAGATAAAATAAAATCACAGCAAACACTATCAGCTTTAATAACAATGAGTCCAAGATTTAATCATTTCGCACTTATGTGGCTGGGGATTTTCTAACAAGAGCGTCAAGGGAAACAAGCAGTTTCTGTAAAAATAAACTTTTTATTCAAGAAATTTCCATTTATTTCTTTTAGGATAATCAGAACAAAACTATCCAGTTTCAAAGCGGATATACTTACTCGAGTTCACCTGACCTACTGCAGTGCCTTGTGACATTTCAGTTTTCAACTACTACTGACAGACCACACATACAATGGTAACATATAGTAGTCTGGAAAATATATTAATTAGTATGCTACGAACAATTAACATGATACAAAAAACCACTTGTCTTCTGCCAGGCATGCTTTTGTTCAAAAATATGCTCACAGATCATGTTTAATTGCAACAGCCTTACATAATGTACATGGGGAAAAAGTACACCACAAATAAATAGCATATTTTTAAACTCCAACAATTCTTACTGTATGAAGACAAGACAGAGACCCTCAGTGGGATTT
>KZ507639.1:34162-59826 GCA_002844005.1 Limosa lapponica baueri
AATGCTACCAGTGAATTTAGTCAAACATGCAGAACTGAATAAAGCCTAATGTGGAGGTAACAGACTAGCTTTCAAGAAGGCTTGCGCTTCTCCGAAAGGGAGAGGACTGTTTGACTTTATTACTCATGTTCTTCAATTCACCTGAGATTCTCTTGTACAGATTTGGCTCACCATTTCATTTGATGCTGTCTACATTCTGTAAGGCTAGAAGGGGTTTGGTGTCTCAGTCAATTAGGTCTCCCATGTACAAAAAGATCTCTTCTGTAACATTATATATAAAGTATAGGCCTAGACTAAGAATTGGTTGCAGTTCTATGGGATGTCCTGTGGTTGCCTGACTTCCAGAGTACATCTACACAGATGCATGAGCACAATCCACTTCAGAACCTTCTTGAAGACAACTGATGATCAGGGGTTGACATGTGCCCAAATGCCTTATATTTGTCAGTCAAAACAGCCCAATGGCTGTCTTATAAATTTGATGCCAAATTAAGATGTGATATTTATGGTGCGGTGCCTCTCCATATCTACCTGTCTGTGCAGTATGCCGTGAAAACTTGATGTCATATTAAATGGCAGGCCATGTTTCACATAGATGCATTTCATCTTCTGTAAGCACTTCCATTGTGCAAATTATATTTTCTTGTGTAACTCTGTGTCACAGATTCTTAATTTTTTTTTCAAAGCCTCGTAATTTAATTTCTTATATGTTTTGATGTTATTTTGCTGCACTTTTCGTGATAGTATCACTGACTGTAATAAAGGGCTGTGACACCACTTTGTCAGGTGGCTGATTCCGCAAAAAGGCCCAAATACAGGGTCATGTTATGTGATCTTATGCAGGTCAAAGCACTGCTGTGTATTGAATAGTCATACTACTAGCCTGTAAGAAGGCACTTCTTCAAGAAAACTTATGAAATTGCAAAGAATAACATGATATAGATTATAATAGTAGTTCCCAGTGAAAAGCAAGGATTTGCTAAACCAGCTACTCTGTCAAATGTCTTTGAAGATGGTTTTTCCTTCTCATACTTAATGTGATTAAAAAAGCTGCCTGAAAGAAAACGTCTTCACAAGTTGGAGTGCTAACATCATGGAGCCACACTGCTATTTCTGACAAAATAGCTCTAGTAATTGGAAGCCTGTTGTCTTGTTTAAACCAAGTCTTTAATAACTTCCTCAGTTGAGCTGCGTTACACGTGGTTGAAAACACAGCTGCTTTGTTAAGACATTTCTAGCATTCCTTAACCTAACATACTGGAAGGTGGCTCCATGGAAGTATGAGGGAGACCATCACCGCTTCAGAATTTGCCCTAGCTGAAATTTACTGTATTGCATGAAAAGCGTGACTGAGCTTAAAATTTAGACCAGCAGTAATTGTTTCTACCTTAATTTCAGCTAGGTTGTCTTTTATTTACAGTTAGGATACCTTTTATTATTGCAGGCATAAGCGAGATTCTTCTTCATTTTATCCATTGCTGTCCATTTAGCTCCTTACTGATATATTAAGCTATAGTACTTTGGATGATAAAATGATTGAGAGATTATAGTGTGAGATTCCAAGGAGAGTCAATCTGCACATTAGAGCTGAGGAAACGTGTAAACTTAGGTTACTGTTTCATTCTTGGTTTAACAGCTCTAATGGTACTCCTTTGATGTGGACATCATCTACTAGAAAGCAGAGATAATTTTTTGAAGGGTGTTGGAAAGCCAAAAGGCTATGACAGCTTCTTGCTTGGGCCACATTTCACTTGCAGGTAGCAAGATTTGGAGAGATTCCCCGTACTCCCAGTTGTCCTACCTCAAACCAGGACACCAGTTCTTTCAAAACCTAGTTCAGATAGAGATTAGTGAAAATGTCTGTAGTTTGCATGTCTGAAAGAAAGAAGTTACTGTGTTTGCTGCAGCAGTATAATTGGATAGTCATAGAAAACCTATTTAAAAAAAAAAAAGGAAAAGGAGAATAAAAAATGGTTTTGGTCCCTGAAGCCGACCTGTTGCAGTATCTCAAGATAATAAATTAGGCCTGATCCCAGGGGTGACTGTGACAGAGAGGAAGGTCAAAAGAGAAAAAAGTCCAAATAATCTGTACAGACTGAAAAAGTTCCGTATGTGATAAAATTGTCAAATATTATCAAGATAAATAGAGGTGTTTTAACATGTGGAGCAGAGGGAAGCTTTTTTGGTAACAGATGTCCTTCTGAATGGATACCTAGTACTGACTTTCATATGATGTGAGGTGTTAAAGTTTATCAGAGAGAAAAACTCAGCGGAAATTCCAGACAAATTCAGAATGTAAACCCATTCACTTTTGCTGACGTTTTGGGTTTTCAGTTTAATTTTATTTTAGCAGTACATCACAGCTTCACTTGGGCTGCTATTGCTGATGTGCACATTCTTTTTCAAAACCCTTCTATTATTACCAGAAGCTTTTCTTATATCTTCCCTACTTGACTTTGAGTATATTTTGTGATGTAAGAAGTAGGGATTTAGAGCTGGATTAATTAATTTGGCTGAAAAAACAGCTTATGGACTTCAGTCAGTTAAACAGAATTCCAACATTTATTTTCCTGCTTTAAAAAATCATTATAAAATAATCCAATATTCATACACCATAATTATCATGAGGCTTATTACTGCATATTACTTTTCATCACCAAATACGCAGTTATTTGCATCTCACAGGTAATGAACTGGACAGAGAGAAGTAGCTTTCTGATTAACACGGAAGATCGGAGCTTGTGTTCTACTTTAAGTTCAGGTATATTTGGCTTACAGTCAAATTCTAAGACCACAGAGCTATGCCACACTATTGTTATATTTAAATCTCCTTTTCTGGGTTACAGCGTTCTTGTATCCTTTCCTGTTTTTCAAAGGAGAAGCTAGATGTGCTTTGATTAATGCTCTTCTCAAATTCTCAGCTCTTTTTTATTTTTTTCTTAAGCACCACACAAAGAAAATGCTCTTGTTGAATATTATTTCATTCCCTTATTTCTTTTTCTCTATAAGAATATGTTTTAAAATGCATTTTCTGTGCTTTAGTTCAGTCTACGGATACATTGCTTTCTTACCTGTGAGCTGCCAAGCTTGCTGATTTTTGAGTGTTATGTTCTTCCATATATTTCATATGTTTATTTTAATTCTGATTTGTCACAAATACACATATTCAACTGGGGCTTTTAAAAAATTAAACTAGAGAATATTAGACTTAAGACATTCCATTTCCTGTCTGTTTTCTTCTGAACTATTAGTCATATATCTTTAACATAATTCTTAACTGTGCATTCTTTTTGTTTTATCTTGTTTTGCATTCTGAACAGTAAAAAAATTAATATCTGATAGTATTACTAGTTTATTGGTCATACTACCACCTTTATGCTTGTAAGCACAAAAGCAGTGGTAGCATGATCACCAAAACCACCCATCAGCAGCTCAAGTCTCTCTTCTTGAAAATGAGAAAGCACGTTCCAAAAGCATTCTTGCCCCTTTTTTACTCGTGATATTGTCAGTTGTAGTTCCTGCTGCTCATTTAGTTAAATTTATATACATACACATTTAAATGTTTTCAGCAAACATAGCCAAAGAGTTTTTACTTACGGTTAGATAAAATAGGCAAGTGTGTTCTTAAGTTTTTAGATGAGACTGGAAGTGCAAATGGTTATGGGGACATTGTGCTCATACACAAGTACACTGTTAGAAGGATTAAGCTCATCTCTACGTACCTGTGTCTCTGCTATATTTGCTTTAATGTCCTATAGGCCATTGGTAGCACCTGAATTCCCTCCAATGGTGTAAATAATTTGAAACCTCTTGTGCTTGATTTGAAGCCCAGAAAAATCAATTTCTATCTCAGACTGTATTATTTATTTCTGCCCTTCTTTTCTCCTCTTTTTCTCTTTCTGATACTTTAGTAACCTTGAGCATTTTGGAGCAAGAGATTGAGATGCCAGTTCCACATGTACTAAGTTGACACTTCAGGACTTTATAGCATTCCTCGAAGCAGACCACACTTTGATCTTTCCAGGCACTTAAAATATCATTAGTCATAACGAAAGAAAAAAACCACAGTAATAGTTTGTTTACTATATCCATTAATTCTTTTGTCTTTTCACTTAAAATGCAATTCCATGTTATGGTTTTTGAATGGCAAAGTTAAACAGTTTTCCTTCCTACTTGTTCCCACTCAACCCTGCCCATTTTTTTTTTCTTTTCTGTCTATTTTGTGTGATTGCATACAAAACCTCACTAAGCAAAACAGAATAAAAACCTCTGAGATGGAGGGGAAGGAGAAAGGGCTTTTACCTGGACTCTTCCACTGTCTGTGCTTAGAGGATAGTTTCACAAAAAGTTGAATTATCCAAATGAAACGAATGCAAACGATGACTGGACAGAGCACTGGCAGATGGAGCTAAGGATCTCTTACTCTTGCTTTTTGCAAAAAGAGAATCAAGCAGGGAATTCTCAAAAATTTGTACTAGATATCTGCCCTAGATCACTGAATTAAATTTACCTGACAATACAAAAAACCCCCATGCGGTTTCTGCTACACTCCCACAGAATTTCTGGTAGCTATTAAATTTGCTACAAAATACAGAGGGCTTTTTAAAATATTTTCAGCAGGTCATTTATGTAAATGTCTATTGGAAAGTCTCTTCTGGTTGTAGAACAGGGAAAAAAAAGAAGAGAAAAGTTTTCTTTAACAATGCAGCCACAGCTCTTATCTTTTATCTTCATATTTGCAGTCTCCTTTGTTCTGCAGCATTAGAGAATTTTTGAGGTACAATTTAGAAGTAGGTCTTTTAACCATTCTAGTTATAATTTAATGGGTTAGTTGGACATGTATGAACTGTTCAGCCTTGCTATAATGGCTTGTTTGCATGTAATGTAAACACCTGTAAAAAGAGTTAATGTTGTTTTCCTCTTGATTTCTTTGGTGAAACTAAAAGAAGCTGGCAAAGATGTCAGCCTTTCTTATGAGGACAGCATAGCAAGCCACACCAAAACCCAGCTCTGAGATGTTAGGAGATTTTAATATTTCATCAGTTAGGAGCCATAAGCCTTTCTAGAGGTCTAAAATTAAAGAGATTTTACACTCTACATTTGGTTTTGGAAGAGCAGGTGGTATGATAACATTCTTTTTCTTGTAAGCTCTAAGTAGACATCGCTAATAATTACTGATTTACACAATGCTACGAGTTTCTACCTCTCTTCATTGTCATTTCCCAGCATTTTATCTTTTCTTCTCCTAAGAGATCATATGTAAATTAGCGCAGAAAAACATGAATTTCAATCTAAACTTTAAGTATCTTTTTACATGATGTCTATTTGGGCCTCTGTTTTTAACAATTAGTACATGCATAATTTGGATAATAAATCATGATAAAACATTTGTGAAAATTGATATACTTGGTCATTGAGGTATAGTGCAATAAGACTAAAAGGCTGTTTCTGAAATCAATGTCAATTAATCTCTTTTAGATTTATTATGCACTTTCTAAGGAAGCACTTTGAAGTGTAAAACCAGACATAAATATCATGTTGTAACATATGTCAGGGACAGCTCCATATATAGCTTATGTTCTTTAAATTAAATTGATAAAATATCTTAACTGAACTCTCTTCCATAAATAGAAAAGAAAACTTGACAACAAGTATTTTTAGAATGATGTCAGAAATTGCATTTTCTAAATAAGATAGTACTGTCACGATAATGATACTAAGAGTAACAGGATAGAAAAAAAATTAGGAAATATTTGTTTGGATTATGTAAGAGGAGGAAGAAGTTGCCAAAACACTACCATGTAGTTAATTTAATTTCCAAATATTTTTTAATGAATATTCAAGAAAACAGTTTTTAAAGCTGTTCTGCTATACAGTGTGGTATATTGTACATTAGTTAAAAAGGATATCTGGAACTGTTTCTCTAAAATGTGGGTAGAATTACTGTGTTCAAATAAGTAGTTCCATATTTTGGTTATTATTAAAGATCATTACTATACTGGAGTAGGTGAATTTGTTATGGTATTGTCTCTTACACTTCGTAACTTCATGGGGATTACTAAGGTCAGTTATATAATCATTTTAGCAGCATGAAAAATTAAATTGGACAGACTTATAAGCATATCAAACGCTCCAAAGATTGATGCCATTAGAAAAGCTGTACATGCTGAAAACATGAAGCAAATAAAATAATTTTGTGTGTTGCAGTTTAACCCCAATGGGCAGCAGAGCCCTACCCAGCCACTGGCTCACACACCCCACACACCCCACCCCACCCCCAGTGGGACGGGGAGAGAATCAGAAGGGGGAAGGTGAGAAAACTCTCACTGAGTGGGCTGAGATAAAGACAGTTCAATAGGTATACAAAAGCTGCAGGCACAAGCAAAACAAAAAGGAACTCATTCACCATTCCCCATCAACAGGCAGGTGTTCAGCCATCTCCAGGAAAGCAGGCCTTCATGACCCATAACCATTACTTGGGAAAACAAATGCTGTAACTCCAAATGACCCCCTTCCCTGCTTCTTCCCTCCAGCTTTTATTGCTCAGTACGACATCCTATGGTATGGGATAAACCTTTGGTCAGTTGGGTTCAGCTGTCCCAACTGTGTCCCCTCCCAGCTCCTTGTGCACCCCCAGCCTACTCTTTGGTGGGGTGGTGTGAGAGGCAGAAAAGGCCTTGATGCTATGCAAGCACAGACTGACGCATTGACTAAAACATCCCAACACTGGTTTTGCCAAAAATCCAAACCATGGCATTATAGGAGTTACTATGAAAAAAATGAATTGTATCCCAGCCAAAACCAGTACAAATACACTTCACAAGATGCATTCTTTTCTTTCTTAATTTACTATTTTCTATCTTTAGATTTGAAGTTTCTCAAATGAGAGTTCAAAGCAGTATTACAGCATTTTTAAAGTGTATATGGCTCTTTCTGTATGACATTGCATCATCTTCATGAGGTGAAGTTCATGGATGATAAACATTCCAATTCATCTCTGAAACAAGGTAACAATGCTACATTGATCCTCATGCTGACTGATGTTATGCGACAAAACAATACTTCTGTTTCTGAAAGAGGGCATAGAAGGTAAAGTAGAATCAAGATGTGAAAAGATATTTTTTGTATCAATATTCACTCATTTACAGTCTTTCAGAACAGAAGTTCATTTCCTAAATAGTGTACATAAAGAAGAGGTGCAGCAGAGATTTGTAATTTATTTCTTCATACCTAACCTATAAGGGGAACAAGCAATTAATCTTGATAAGTTTTCATTTTCATCAGAAAAGGCGACTCTTGCTGTGCTCCCAAACTGAATGAAGGACTGTTGGTGCATAAACTAGTTTTCTCCTTTTGGGTTATAGTTCTTCAAAATGCAGCACATGTCACCTGCCTATTTCCATGCAGGAAAAGAAAACGGAAGCATTTCAGACCAGTGGACTAGGCTCTTTATTGGCAACATTCATCAATGTCCGCATTTCTGATTTAATGAATTCTACCTATTCCAGACAAGTGGGAATCTGTTATTCTATTAATAGTTTTTCAGGTTCTCTTGAAAGGAAATGGCTAAAATACCACATCGTGGAACAAAGAACGTATACTTTCAATACTGTCAAAAAGTAAAATTTATTATTAAAATGACCTTAGGAATACACTCCCTAACAATGCAGTTTGGTAAGGTTCCTTGAGATAAAGACATGAAAATTAAGAAAAGAAGTCTGAAAACTCAGTTGCTAATTTACATAAAATTCATAGATTAAGAGTTGATATGCACATGCATTTTCTTGAATAAACTATTTATTTAGGCCTTTAACACAGGCGATTCACTGAAAGGCTCAGCTTTATTCCTTGAAGACCATTTCCCACATAAAACCAATTTGGAAATTGGCAAAAATTTGGTTGAGTAACATTTGTATTAACACATAATTATAGCTTCTTGCAGTTAAAAAATTGTCATGCCACTTTGGAGTGCTGAAATCTTATCATTCAGAGAGGTGTATCCTGGTGAGGGGTCTATAAGGTGCCATTTGGAAATCCAAGTGGCAAAGTGTGAGCTAGCGTTGGCACAGATAATTTAGAACCAGGATAGAAGATTTGTCTGTCTTTCTTACACCATATTGTTTGTCCTTCCCATTCTTTGTGTAGCTACCTGCAGATGTTGAGTTATGGCCTCAGCTGATATCTCCAAAGCAGAAAATGCATTTGGAATATAGGTGGTGGCTGGTAGTGGCACTGAATAATGCAAATACAAAAGCAAAGGTTAATTAGCCTACTAGTGGTATTAAGGAAAAATTAATTGTTGGAGAGACAGTAGAAGGAAGGAGACGCAACTGAGGAGAGCTGAAGAGGCTTTCTGCCTACAGAAGGAGAGACACTGCTCTCAAGGTGTGAATGAAAACCTGGTCTTACTGGGCAGGACTGATAACAGCAGAGAAATGATGAGCTGACAAGTGGAGTTGTATTATTAGACAGCAGTACCTATAAACCAAGTTTTGGGTCTCTATCTATTTGGTCATAATGGTTGCCATTATTTCTAGGAGGACTGTACTGTGTTTTCTAGCTTTAATTCTGGTGGGGTTTTGTTGGGGTTTTTTAGGAGCATTTTCAGTTCTGTTCATAGAATCATAGAATACCAGAATACCTCAAGGATCGTCTGGTCCAACCTTTCTTGGCAAAAGCATGATCTAGACAAGATCTTAGAACCTATCTTTTTTCTTCTACCTGCTGAGAAGCTGGGAAACTATTTTTAAATGAGTCACAATGGCTTAAAATGGTAAAGAGAATGTGTCTTTCATGAATTCAACACTGACAGATTAGCTGTGTATTTCAATAGATATTTTTTATATAAATAACTGATGTTTCTATGTGATTGTGGTCTCTGGTAGTCAGTGTCTCTTTTAGCTAGTCAGGAAGATATTTGGGGAATAATTCTGAGAGCATCTATGCTTATTTCCATATACGTTCTGGTTTTTTTGATTGCCTCTCCATTGCTAGCTATTGTATCAGTGTTGTATATACTGTTGTCAGCAGTCTCTGCACTTGAGATATCTGCTGAAGAACAGCAGGGATCTCTCACATGTTTATATAACTTAAAAGTATAGTTACCTGGAGTAGAATTCAGCTTTAGTTTAAGAATTCCAGAACTGCCCTCACTGTGATTTTCCCCTCACAAATCTTCTATATGGTCACGTATAACATAGGTGTTACTGAAAGCTGAATCACTACCGCAGTGGAATTAGAAAGTACACATTGAAAGATAGCTGTTATTCTCAAGGATGTTGCAACATTGACTAATGGAAGAAATTGTTTCTAAAAAATTTGAGCAGTGAAAATATTTGTTTTGGGGAAGCAAAAGAGCAGAAAAGATGACACGGTTTTCTTTAAACCATGCATATTTAGTAGAACTATGAATTGTAGCATACACAGTTTCTTTGTAAACATTGGAGGGTCTTGTCAGCATTTATCTCCTGAGACTGAGATTGTTGGTGTTGGCTGCTTCTCATCATTAGTCTCATTCTGCCTGAGACAGCCCTGTTGAAATAGAAGGAAAGTTTTTGTTGCCTGTAAACCAAGTCGAAGCCATACTTTAAAAGTTAACCTGGTTGTGATAGGGAAATAGGTACTCATAACAGCGTTCTTTCTGTAACGGTGATAAATAATACATGGCATGGCGTACTTCCACTGCTAGGCAGAGCATGTGGGGCTGGGAGACCGCTGTCCTGGAGGCAGCAGCTTGTGCTGGGCACCCAGCCACCCTCTGCAGTGCAGACGTGGAGCAGTGGGTAGCACGCTGAGTGAAGAACTCCCTAAGTCAGGCTGTAGAGAAGGTTGAAATGTTGGGCAAATCTTAAGTTTGCTGCTCATGAAGGACCTATGTCTGTTTCTTACACAGGGACACATACCTTTGCATGTGCTCCAAAGCCATGAACTCTTTCCTAGAGGACCTAGAGGTCAACTTCTCTCCAAAGACAGGCTTTTTTCTTTTTTTTTTCTTTTGTTCATTTTAGTACAAAATAAAAAATCAGTAAGAGATTGTAACACTCTTAACTCCTCATTTCATATGTCCGTTTCCTTTATAAATTCCTTTATCCTGGATTTGTATTTTTTTCCTAAATAATGGCTGTCTAGATTCATCTAGTATAATCTCTCTCTTTTTGTTGTCTAATTAAAAAAAGCCTAAAGATCTTTCTTGATCAAACTCATGACTGTTAGAGTGTCTAAGTTAAATGGGATTAATCCAAACATTATAATGCTAAAGCCTCTAAACTTGGCTGTTTACACAGCTTGACAATGTCCTTGGTACAAGTAATATCTATTACTTGCACCTGTGATTTGAGCTTCGTTTGTTTGACTGTATTTGCTTGTGATCAACTGAAAAAAAGTTAAGGAAAAAAAGTATATTTCAGACGATATAAAAAGCAAGATAATGACAAAGCCTCCCACCCCATTCTTCTGTATGTTTATGAAAAGGAAAACGTGTAATCCTTACATAAATATTTTATATTTTGAAGAAACAAGGGGCCAGTGAAGTTGCAACTATGAGAGCAGCTACTCCTAAGTTTTGATTTTCTTTTTTTTCCTTAAGTGATAAACTGGAATCTTTTACACTAAATTTTTTATTCGTTTCATCTTAGAAAAAATCTTTCTCAAATTCTCTTTTTAGGTCTGACTTATCACGTATAAATATTATAGTTCCATAGCAACGCTGAAAGTGCATAGGATCTTTTAATATTTCATATATATACACCACAGGAATTTTGCTAATTCTCCTGATTTTGTGAGGCAGCTGTCTTCATTAATGAGGTAGAGATAGATACTGGATGTGATATGGTGAGCTGAAATGAAGACTTATGGCATATTTATTCAAAGATGGGAGAAGATGGTATATGTTAATGGAGTTGCTTCTTTTTACACTTGCTGATCCAGATTTAGGAAATTGAAAAGATCTAAGACTGAAATTGTGAGGCACTGCTACAAAATATCCTTATAAAGGAATGAATTCATACTTTCCTTAAGTCTTTTACTGGGGAACAAAGGGACTTTTTAATGATCTCTTTCTGTATCTGCAGTCTGCATCAGCAGAATTTATTTTAAAACTTTGATATGTAGAAAAATTTGCATAGTTTATATTACTAAATTTGAAAAGATTAGTAACATTATTTGTGCTCGTTTCATATGAAATCTTAAGGCTACATGAATTTCTGTATGATTTCAGACTAAAGCTCCATTTAACCTAACAACTCTCCTAACAACTGACAGTAGAAAGAGCTTTACTGTCTTTATGATTGAGTTGCATGTGGACAGTGTGTGTTCAGCAGATATTGTCAGCCTTGTCCGTCATAAATTAGTTTGATCTTATTTCTGTTGTTTGACAAGGTACATATAAAACCTAGTATTATATGGAAAATATTTCCACAATAGAATGATATGTTGAGTGAAAAATACTCTTAAATATATATCCCCAATGAGATCCTGGGTTAATTGTTTCATCAGCCGTCTTTAGGCTAACTAAAGCTGACAAGAATTTTCTTTTAGCATTTAATATTTTTAGTGATTGAATATTTTTGTTTACATTGATTTTTGGAAATAAAATGTCAGCTTTGGATTTGATTGACAAGGAGGATGTTAACTGGGATCCTCAGACCTTAAAATCACTTTTAATTCATACTTGCAATTCACTTTCTAAAAGATTTTCAGAAGTCTGTTGAAGTGAATACCTTATTAATGCAGGGAGAGGGTGGTGTTGATTTCAACCATCTAATGTTATGTGCTTTTAGAACATTAGTTTGGCCATGCTGATATTTTCCCCTTGGCTCTTTATAGCCTCTGAGGTGAGATTTTACAGTGCCAGCAACTGAGACCCCACAGCTTCCCCACTGAATTGCAATTGAATTTTAATGGGGAAAGCTGGGGGGTGATGATTATCATTGCACCGACATTGCAGAAAACTTTACCTCCTGTGGCCCCACAGAGCCAAGGGAAAAGCAGCAGCGAGCAGCGTACTGCTCAGCACAGCATCATTTGGTGCTAACATCAGGAATATATCGTATTTAGGGGCAGTTGTAAATAGGTTTGCTGTTGACCGTTGTGCTAGTTCTTGTCACGTTGTTGATGTTTTTTGCCTTCACGTGCTCTTTTCTAAGACAATACCGAGAACATACCATGAGCTAGACACCCCATTCCTGGCTTATGCATGTACCTTATTTTTCTCTCCCTTCCTCTACACTGAACAGCTTTGAGCAACATCTGTTTGCTGCCTGAAGGCTACTGCTTTTGAGAAAGATTTACTGTAATTGTAACTAGGCTGACAAGGAAGCAAAAGCACATTTCCTGGGCCCCATCATAAGAGATCCTGCATGCACATGGCAGGATGCTCCCTGCAGATATAATGTGATGAAAAATGGACGACGAAATCTCAAATAGTGGAAATGAAGAACAGGTGAAAACAAAGGGACTTTCTCTTGGGCCTATTTATTTCTAATTCTTTCATCATTTGCCTATACTTCCTTATACATGGAATTTTTCAAGAGGTTTAAATTTTCCTTTTCTAGATACTCTTGTATATAGCAGTCTGATAAACACATGAAAACGCAGTTTATAACAAATATTATTATGTAATTTAAGGACATGGCTTAGGAAATTAGGGAAATGGCTTTAAATGGCTTAGGAAATTAGGGAAAACATTTATACCAGTGAATAATTCAACATATGTTTAAGCAAGATTTGTAACCATCTGGAACTACCTCAGTGAGATACCATAAAATTTGTCTTCAATTCAAAGAATCATCACAAAATATGTAATTGTCTTGTTGTTCCAGACAAAATAAACCTCTGCTTGCTTCAAAAAGAGTATATGTGAATGTCCATAGAAATGTGAAGAATATTTTTAGATACCACATCATTATTGTGCACCTCTGCGCTGTATGGAGTTTCATAATACCAGATGAAGTAAAGTCTTCTACAACACAGCAGTAACTAGCATAGGCTGTTTTCCTCTTAAAGAATCAAACCAAGTCCCACTGAAGTCAGCCTGAATTTTCCCACAGCTTGTACAGAATATTTAATTAAAATTTTTCCTGGAGAGAGGACTTTACCAGATACAGAAAGATTACATACATTCTTACTGCTGAATCACAGCTAAAATAAGTTACCTTCTTTAGATAAAGATTTATTAAATCTTTATACTCTGTTTGCAATTAATGCAAAACTCTCATCAGAAGCTGTTATATATTCACATTTTTTAATTTGCTGGGAATTTGTCAACTTTGGACACTTTAATATACTTGCTTCAAGATATATCAGAGGGACAAAAAGAAATATCTAAATATCCGTATGTTAAAGAAAGGAAAGCAAACTCTTCACATAGCTACCATACAGGCAAATTCCAGTAGACTATGTACACAGACAGCTAAACACACATTTATGCTTGCAGTGACTTCCTACAACCACATATGTTTGTCTGAATTCTATGCAGAGATGTGTCTTCTTACAGCTACGTGGAATACATCACTTAGCATGGGATCCAGTCTTGAATAAGCAAGTTCCCAATGAGGAATTCAAGTGGTGTAATGTGCATCCTAAGGAATAGAGAAAAGAATACTTAAGAATAATTTCAGCTAAAAAGTAGGAACATCTGGCAGTGAAACTTGTCCTGAAGGCTATCTAACATCGCAGTTTTCAGCTGTGTATCATTTTTCTAAATTAAATCTGTCAATTTAATAGCTTCTGCCATATGCGAAGCCAAAGTATTACACAGACAACAGTCTCCTTCACTTTGTTCTACTTATTGGGAAGACTGAAGACTACCTTACATATTAGCTACATTTCCTGATATAAACTTATAGCAGAGGGAAAAAAACTCCACCATCTTTTCAATTAATTCTTTTGGAAGTTAGTTTTTGGCGCAAGTCTGGTAGGAATAAAGCACAGAATGACCTGGAATCTCTGCTGACTTCAGATGAGCATAGCTAGTGTCAGCCTTTAGCTATAGAATTAGTAAGATGTCAATAAGAAGACAAATGTGGTAAAATCGGTTCAGGAACGTGTAACATCACACATCAAAAATATTAACTCTTCAAAAAACAAGGAAAGAGGAGAAAAGTAAGATACAGAACCTCTATCCTCTCATTGTCATTTTAAATACATACTCTGATTTGCTGCATTTTAAATACTTTGGTTCTATCAAGATTCAAGAAATCAAAAATGGGACTTTTTCAGTCCTTTTCTCCATTAAAACTGTACTTATTCACTTGTAGAGACCCAGCATTTTCAGTGCTGTTTGACTTAGATAAGGGGCAAAAGAGTAGCAAAACACCTAATCTTATGGAGCTTATGATGCTTCTACTCTTGTACAAAGTAAGATACTATAAAAAGATGCATCAATCCATGACTTAAAAGTTGAAGATTTTATGAGATAACTATTCACAAACTGCAGATCTGGAAAAAACCTGCATATAAGTAGTGATTCAATATTTACAGATCCACATTTTGCCCTGGAATTTAATATAAGAAATTTCTGACTCACCAAGAATATTGCTTTATGGTAACTTATGAATAATAGTGAATTATAAAGTTAAATCAAGGTCACCTGAAAGATGTTTAACATATTAGTCATAAGATCCATGGTGAAGTTCATTAAATGCATTTATGAACTGTGCCAAATGTGTTCTCTTCACAATACTCCCTTGAAGAATTATTTCCTTGCTAATGAAAAAACCTCAATATTTGCTAATCACAGCATTTTCCTCATTTTTGTTCTTTTTGTAGTCTTTATGATCATCTATATTATGTATAAATTCATCTGAGATAACTTAGGAAGCAAAAATAATTGAAATATCAAATCCCAGAACTTTCATATCCATTAAAATTATTGGCTTTTATACTGTCTGAAAAAAAAAAAAAAGGTTCTTGTATCTGGTTTGTTATAGTACTCTAGGTCAAGGATAACATAAGTGACAGTTCATTGTATAAAGAGCAGTGCAAGATAAAATATTGTAAATTAGCTATATAGTACAGTGGTGATATACCACCATTGTGATGCATTGATACCAAGGAATTTATGCATCTGCAGATTAAAAACCTGTGGTAGAGGACATCTCAAAGGTGAGACAGACTTTGGGTACTAAATCCTGTTCCTCTGTTTTAATGTTTTCCTTCATTTTGATGTTTATTCAGCAGCCATCTAAATATGCAAATCATATTAGACATTCCCAAACCCCCAAAAACAGACCTAGGCTTTTCCACTTAGGATGATGCTTCAAGATGAGACTCAGGTTTCCTGTAGCTGCAGAGTCAGGTTCTCTGTGTGGCTCCGGTCCTTTACTGACAAAACTGGAATAGCTATTTTAGATGATATTGGCTGAGGAATGAAAAATCTGAATTTGAATCCTGTCAAGTTGTGGCAAGAATAGGACCCAGACCTCCCACATAGTCTGAGTGTTGTCACCAATAGGCTATTATGCAAATACCCAACGGCACTGAGATATGAGATGACTGTGATTACTGCGCTTTGTGCTCAGCTCAGTGCTATCGGGATGTGAAAGGCATGTTCAAAGTAGACAAATCAGGTCCAACTGTGAAGTTTAGTTTGTAAAGCCTCAAAAACTTCAGCTGTTCAGATGCTGTCTTCAGTGAAGGTGGCGGATCCTCTGGGAATGTGCACTAATGCACCTTTTGGTGTCAGGGCAACAGTTGTGATGAAAATTTAGGCACTCTACGAACTCACAGGCATTATAATTAGGAAATTTTTTTTTAATGTCTTAAATTCTGTTTCCTAGACTTTATATTGGGTTGCTTCAGTCAGTTTTTCTGGCCACAATGGTTCATAACAGTTTACAGTTTAGCAAAAGTTTTTCATCTTAAAGCAAAGTCATAATGTAGAAATCTTATTTTCTGATGATAATTACTGCTGCAGACAATTTGTTTGCAAGACTGGTTGTGGTAGTCAGACTGAAGAGTCCTGGTTTCTCTGAGGGTGTCCTGCTGGGAAAATGGCATGGGACGGAAGGCAGCAAGGAATGATCCTTTCCCTGGAATACTCTCCTCATCACAACAATCTGAAAGGTCAAATATTTTTGTTTCATAGCCCTTCCTGGGTTTGCTGTCTCAAATTTGTCCCTTATTCATTTTATGTCTTCCCCACTCCCCTTTTTCTTTTTTTTTTTTCTTTTTTCTTTTTTTTCAGAAAAGGGCGTGGGTTTTTTTTTTTTTATGTTTCTGGGGGGTCTTTTTGATCACTAATGGCGCCAAACAGTGGAAACAGTAAAATGGAGCTGGCTCTGGTTAGGCTTAAGTTATGTTAATGGAGTTAGTCAATTAAGTCTTGATAAATGCATGTAACTTGTGTTGGCTAAATCCGTTTAACCAATTAAATTTAAAATAACAATAACAGTGAGAAAATGAAGATCTAACCTGGATTTGCTACAACCGGTAGGCATGCATGAGCTGCCAAGTGAACTACTTCTCCAATTACCTTGTCTTCAGTGCTGTTTTACTTAGCCTAAGTAATTAGCCTAAGTAATTAGGCTACTGAACATTAGCTTCTAAGAGCATGCTTTCTTCCTTTCCTTTTTTCCCCCCTCAGGTAGGTCCTGGGAGCCTGAAAAAAACAGAACTACATGAAGGATATTATATTTATGTGACACGTAACTCATAAGGCTTGGTGTTGCTCAACACAACTTGCACAGAATTATCACTTTGTGATAATAACTTCATTAGTTTCATTGATAAACTGAAACAGCCTGTAATTATAGCAGAGAAACCTTCAGAACCCCGTTGCATGTTTTGTTGATTTGTTTTCAGAATGATGAGTTGGGCTTTCCATGAATATCTAATACACTTAACTTCCACTGGGTCAAAATGGGGTTGCTCCACCGTTCCGCAAACGTTAGGACAGAAGGTAGTGCAGGAAGCAATTGGAAGGGCATGAACAGGGCATGCATATTATTTCTTATCATAACTTTTGGAAGAAAGGGGCAGTGCCAGGAAAAATAGCTAGATTGTCTCCAGTAGCTAAATGCCCAGTAGTTTTGCACATGAGTCTCTACAATGCATGTTAAATTTAAATGAAGAAATCTATTTATTCTGCATCTCCCAGTTCCATTATTTACGGAAATAATTTTTGGACATATCATCCAAAAAAGCATATTATTTTATCCAAATTGCCCAGGCAGCTTTGAGAAGAATTCAGTCCTGTGAATTCTTTGGTACTTCCTTTTATTTTGGTAATAGAGGAAGTAGTGCTTCACAGGGTTTAACAAAACGAATTCTCAGCTTTTAATGCATGGAACTTCGTATGAACTGTTAGCATTTTACCAAGTGCAAGAAGAAAGCCACAAAGAAGCTTGACAAGCAGATGAAAATTAGACACACACACATACCTATGACTATATGTCTATATGT
Organism: Limosa lapponica baueri; assembly: GCA_002844005.1. Classification (NCBI taxonomy): domain Eukaryota; kingdom Metazoa; phylum Chordata; class Aves; order Charadriiformes; family Scolopacidae; genus Limosa; species Limosa lapponica. Next base: position 51,563 of record KZ507639.1, read on the forward strand.
CTATCTCTATCTCCATATATTGGATTTTTGCAGGAACATGGTTTTCTATCAAATGGTCTAACAGTAGACAAATCATAAGCATTTGCAAAGCACTATTTTAAAGGTACATTTCAGCCTGATTGGATTGATTTGTTGGGCAGTAGTGCTACCAAATAACCATTAATAATATGCTATTAAAATTAAAAAAACACCATAAGCCAGTTTTAACTTCCAACAGTTCTGTGTTTTGAGGCCTTTAAATTTTCCTCAGGAAAAGTGCACATTGCTACTTAAGAGTAGTTTAGTTCAACTTTAATAATATTGTTCTGGAAAGGCATGTATCAGTACTTACTCTGTGTCAGTATTTATTCTGACATAGATAAAACACTTCTTTAAGAGTTATACACAGCAAACGGCATACTTAAGTATGGGCTGACAGTGGAAACACCTGGGGAATAGACCAGATGTGAATACAGAGTTATGCATGATATAATATGCTACTATAGGTTATTCTGGACACTGATCCTTTTCTCGTGCTGAGTTACAAGGTATAGGAAAATTATCTTCTTCAACTAAAAAATGAGAAGTCAATATTGCCAACGTACGTTCTGTAGTCGCATTATATTTGGGCCTATAATACCGTGCTGACTTGGTCCTGTTTTGTTGCATAGTCCACAGCCCAGTGCACTTCTATTCATCAATGCAGTCAGTTGAATGCAGGCTATACAATTCTCTGTTAAACAAATACACCAGCTTTCATTTAATAATGGCTCTAAATGACTGCTAAGTAGAACTACTATAATGCTATTAATATGCTGCTAATTAGTAGTATGTTTTGACAGAACAAAATAAGAAAATGTTAAGACTATGAAATTAATTCCATTTAAAAATTATTACCTTGCAAACAAAGTAAAAATAGATTATTTTATTCTGATCATAAAGTAACTTTAATATGTCTTTATATGAAAAGTTTGAGGACAGTGTTTCATTGAGTTGAAATTTAATACATAGGAGAATTGCATAATAGTGAGAAACAGACTATAGAATAAGTCTAGGGAGGCAAGTCTTGTTTTTTCTTCTCCCATTAACTGTGCTGCAAGCACAAGGGAGCTCCAAATATGATTGCACTATTGATTTAAATACTTAAAGTCTTTGCATTGTCCAGTCAATACTATATGAAGCCATTAATGAAAAGAGGTCACATTATTGGGCATAAGAGCTTGAGAGATTTTTTTTCTTTTTCCATAGATAGTTTTGATTTTCCATGCACAAATATAGAGATATGATTCAAAGATAATTTAGGATGAATATTTCTATGTGTTTCTTTTTGTGGGAGCAATAAGCATCTCATTCCCAGCCCCTTCATTGTGCTGCTAAAAGCATTTGTGAATTTACCCTGGGGGCTGACTTGAAGTAGTGATTGGATTAAACATAGAATTTGTTTCTTAGGTTATATTTAATCTGAATTGAGGAATTAATTCAGATTACAATATTACAAAATTAGTATTGATGTGGACAGGCATACGTGGGGAGCATTGAAACCAGCACTACTTAGAGAAATGTTTGGGAATCTGTGGTTCCAAACTGATGAAAAGAAATGGATATTCTCATGAAATGTAGCAATTTCTTGAGCTGAGTTTTGAAGGGGGAGTATTTTCAGTGATGCCTGTATTCTGGAAACTCAGCTAAACTCTATTTTTTATACATATGATCGAAAATTGTTCTAATATGAAATTTTTTATAGATTGTTTTCAGCTTTTAATTTGCATGTCATCCTTCTCATTTTTGGTAATAAGACATAGAAAGCCTCCAGTACGTTGTTACATGATTTATATGCTCTCTGGCATTTAAAGGCAGATTTTGTGGATGGAAACTGGATCTTTATTTGTAAATGAAAAGCGGTGCCTCATTTTTAGGAAGGTCTCACTTTCTTCTTTTTTGTTGGTTTTTTTTTAATGAGTTGAAACAATTCCAACTGATTCTGCTGTGCCACTCTTCAAACTGACATCTCCAATCTCTTCTGACCTCTTACAGATTTATTTATGTATGTATTTTGGAAAAGCTTCAAAAAGTAGCTTTGGATTAAAGTGGCTCTTGCCATTTCATATGGAAACTGATTTCAGTTGCCAGAGGAGTTTTTTGGACCCAGTGACATATTATAGATATATAGAATGAAACCAATATATGTGAGCTGGAGAAATATAGTGAGCGAAAGAGTTTATATCGTCCACAGACAAAAGGTGGAAATACACGTTTACTCATGTGAGGTTGTTATTATTTCACAAAATAATCATCCCTAACCTGTCAATCATTTTCTTTGAGAGAAGTTTACCAAGTAATCTCAAAATCTGGGAACTTGAAATTTAGGACTGTTGGACACAAATGTCCACAGTCTCAGTACCCAGGTTGGGTTTGTGTCCTATTCCTAGTTTTTCTTCTGTTTGTTTCCTGTCTCTCCTCCCTGCACTCTAGATGGGTTAATGCTCTTAGGAGGTTTCCCAACTTCTTAGATAATTACTCTTTTCCTCTCAGTTTTCTACATTATTATAACTAAATTAATATAACTGAAAATGCGACTTCACATTATGTTCAATACAGTCTTGCTGCAAGCCACACTGCAGCAGCCTCTACTGCTTCTCCTGTGCTTGATCACGAGGCCGAGGGTTGAATTTCATTAGTTCTGTGACCTGACGGGAAATTAATTGACTGAAAAATGTTGTTAGCTTTTCGCCGGATCAACAAGGCAATGTGATCTCCAGAAACAGTGTGTGGGAGGTGGTTGAGGAAAAGGGGCCAGCCATTTTCCAGCAGTCTCTTCTTATACTAGGTTAAACATAACATTTGCATCTGGAAAGAACAATCATTTCCAATCTGCATTTAGCTTGGAGTTTCATATTTTCTGGAAAACTTAAATTCTGACCCATTTAAAGAGACCTATAGTCCAAAAGCTTGTCTGCACTGTTCAGCTGTAACTAAACATAATAAAAATTGCTTTTCTTACATTGGAAATCTCTTATTAACTTGTGAGATTTTATATATACTTGTATTTGGGTCTGAGAAGAGATTAAAAAACATTTGTAGTTATGGGATAAGAGAACAATTATGAATATAAGGAGAGGAAGACAGCAACATTGTAGAAAGGACAAAGGATATATATGTGATATAGCAACACATTCATAAGAGTGTTTTTGTTAATACTTGCTTCCATCAAATTTTGGACCTGTTCTCTTGATATTGATAAAAGGTCATAGACTATTTATTTAATCTTGCATCTCTTATTCAACTGAGCAGTTTTGCTGATGAGAAAAGATCTGCTCAGCAAGCAAGAGCTGATAATAACGACTGTAGAGTTAGTAGTAGCCTTCACAAAAAACTTGCAGTCTTACAGAAAAAGTATTAGGCCAGGTACCTATGTCTGCCGTATCTGTGCTCAGAGATAAGAAAAATGTTTTATGACTCAACACATAAGTTGACCCTAGGTTATTTGGCCTTGTGCTCGAGTCTGAAACCAGCACATTTCATGACTAGAAAAGTATTTGCTGAAAGAAAGAAAGGTGCATTTATTAAGACATAAAGGATATATAAAATTTCCCCACATGTAAGAAACTTTAGAAACATGCCAACTAATCACCTTGAAACATTAAGGCCAAGGGTCTGCCAGAACTCCTCTTCTCTTTGGAAGTTATGGGACTGATTCAGTGTTCTTAATTCCCCCTTCCATGCTGATTCCAGATCCCGAGGTTCAGTTTTGGGTGGGGTTTGGGATTTTTTTCCCCCTTTACAGACAGTTTGATAGTTTCTCCTTACCAAGTCACAGCTTCGAAGCTTCCAATGTAGTGATAGTAAGTCTTATATGCTGTAGAAACAATAGGTTTTATTTAGGATAGTGAAAAAGAAGGACCTCAAATATGTGAAAGGAGCCAGTCTTTTTTGTGAAGGGCCCTGTTGCAAGCAGAAAGCACCTGGACAGCCTCCACCTCCTCAGCAGTGAAAGGGAACTGTAGTTCCTTCTTGCCTACTGTGCAGGCTCCTCAGAGACCAGAAAACATGGTTTCTCTCAAATGATCCCGTGTATACCTATGAAATTATTGTGAATTCCTATGTACCACCTGGAGCATGACTAGCCCCCATGCCTAGGTGTATTACTCTCTTAAATTCTTACTTGATAATCTTCAGCATTTGGTTTCAGAAGGGGAAAAGAATGAACTGAGGTTCCTCTGGCAAGGAGACAATTAGAGACAAATCCCCATTCCTGCATAGATTGGTAACTCACACTGCTGCTTCAGATATCGAACAAGTTGCATGCATGGTAATTTTAGTGTTAACCTTCAGGCTGAAACAGCACAAGAGTAATTACATGGAGACTGCTGTTATGTGTTATTCCACATAGTTTGCAAAAACATGGCTTGTAGGCTTGTATCTACTGTGAAAAGCAGTATGCAATATATTACCTTTACCTTCTGTTTTTCACCGTATGTTGCAATGGTCAGATGGTGTCATCTATACTTACGGAGTTTGGAGAAGGAAAAATAAGCTTGGAAAGGTGGTTAAATCTGGAAGAAGTAGAGCATGCTTGCACCCTTTTATCATTAATGGGACAGCAGTACTCAGTATCTTTCCTATAATTCTCAATAATCTAAAGACTTGAGTATTCATAAGGGATTTTCACATTACTATTTTTGTAAATAACATATTTATGCAGCTTTTCAGAGGCATGGAATAATTTTCAAACCAAGAATAGTAAGCTACAGTTGAGGTAAAAAATGTCACTTAAACAATGTGATCAGAATCTCTCTATACAAAAAAAAAAAAAAGGTTGATATACTGAATAATAGAATTGCACTTATAAAATCAAAGTGAACATAAGAATGGCCCTTTGTATCCTCTTACAACTCAAAATTAATTGTTTCCTTTTATTAAAATAAAGACTGATTTGTAATTTTTGCTACCCTAGAGGATGTGCAGTGATTAATCACTTCCTTGTCCTTGTGTCCCTGTTTAGTTTTATTAATATGGACAGGAGAAATGGCCCACTCGTTTCTGTTCTGTTTTTTCCTGGGCTTTCAGAGGTTTTGCTTTTGCTGATACTTTGTTCTAATCTGTAGAAATTGGTACTCTTCTCAGACTGTCAAAATAAATACGCTTTTCCAGAATTGCAGTGATCTTAATGCCAAACTGTAGTATATAGTAGTGGCAATAAAATTTAATAAAGAATTTCTTTTTGAGGTCAATTAGAAAGTATTCCTACAAATAAAAAGACAAGAGTGGGAATAATTTCCCTCTTGAAAAGTCTGTAGAACTCTTTTACATATGAAAACCATTTTATAAATGCAGGTTTTGCTTTCAACATAATCCTGAAAATGTTTGTGTATACATATAATATATATATAAAAGCATATATGTTTAGCAAGCCTACTACTGCTTCTACTTAAAATATTAAAAAGTTAGATTGCTCAGAATAATGACTGCAGCTGTGGTATGCCTTCACTTAGCTGAAGCTAAGAGGTAAAGCTGCTGTTTCTTTTAAAGAATATAGACTAGAAAAATTGTATTTTAAAATACAATTAATACAGACTTTCAACTCCTCCCATCAAGGGAGAGCTCCCTGCTTAGTTCATTAGCCTCTCCATCAGGCTGTGTAATAGTCTTTTTCTTCTTTCTCAGCGTTAAAGAATATGTATTCACATATGCACTTTTCTAGAGGGAGTTCTCATAAATGTTTTGTCTATTTACTTAAGTGAAGGTGATTTAAAATTCTAAAGTTAGAATTAAAAATATTTATTTTGCTTTAAATTAAATCCTATTGCTGCTGGTTTCCCAGCATTTAACAGTTTGTAAGGATTTACCTTTCGGTTTTAATGTACTTAGCAACCATTTTTGTCTCCATAATTTAGAAAAATAATAAAAACAATAACTAATCTTATGGTGTTAATTCCTTTTGCTACAAAGTTTGTCTTTTCTGGTAAGAAAATTAGTAATAGAAAATTCTCATCAGTTTGTATATTAGATCAAATTAATTAATTGTATCAATTTCACAGAGCCCAGAGAAGCGCTAAAATATTTTTCAACAGTAGTGGATCAATCCCATGGCCAAATTAAGTATATGAGGTTTCCCAGAGAGGGCAATGGAATGATTTGTATTTTCTAAGTTCAATGCATAGTTATTTAACTATTGTTGAGTTAGAAAGGTGGGGTGGTATTTAGTGTCTTATCAGGTAGCCATGTAAGAGTTAAGACACCTAGTGCAATCTCAGTTTGCCAAATAGACAATGGAGAATGACATTTATAGGTGATTCATATCTTCATAAAGTTTATATCTAAGGTAAAGTGGAATGAATCACACTACTAAAATACTTGGCTGTCTCTAAACCGGGAGCTTTGATGACTAGTTTAGATTACATGACTAACCTTGGGTGGTTAAAGTTAAGTGGAAGTAATCCCATCCACAGTGTTTTTGCATATAAGCACAATCCGACATTGTTAAGACTTCTAGAAAACTGCACTACTGAGTTCAGAGGAAGAATCAAGTCTGTGTTGGAGTGACGTATATATAAACGACCACCGCTCTTGTAGTGAAGTTTGAAGAATTTTCTACAAAGCCATAATGGAAAAAATGAAAATATTTATAATAGGTCTGTATGTTGAGCAAGGCTTTAAGGAGATGTTGTGGGATGTAGTCAGTTGGTCTGGTAGCTGTATAATTTTCAGCCTAAAGCAGATTGTAGTCATTTTGAAGCAATGTCTTTAGATTATGTTACAGATGATGAAGAAATGGTGTTTGCAGATTAAATGATACATGACAGAGAAGACATTACTCATGGGAGAGTTTGGATTTTGTGACATAAAATAGTTTAAGTTTGAAATGTGATTTTTTTATATTTTCCGGTATTGCATATTTGCACATGATCTATTTTCTTTAGAAAATAAAACTGAAACATCAAAAGCAAAAACCTGAGATATTTTAGTCTCTAAAGTATGGATCATAAATATAAAAAACAAAAAAATAGGGAATAAAATTTGCTAACCAGTAATGTATATTTGGGTTTTGTTTCCAAAGCTTTTTTTTAGGTGGCTATAAAAAAAAAGTGAGGTTCAATACTGAAATAATTTTTTAAAAGACATCATTAAACATGTAAGCATGCTTGTGAAAGTCATATTGAGAATTAATTCATATTGGGCTGAATATACATTAAAGACATGAAATGTAGCAGTATGAAATCCTTTAATACTGGAGATATTATATAGTTGTGTACCACACTGCCACACTGTTCTCCACAGAAGTAGAGGTTCTTTGTCTCGTAATAGCAGTGGAGGTGTTCTGAGCATTTTACATTTTCATAGTTGCTGATTTGCTTCCAGCTTGCTTCAGCTGAAACCCTGCTAGTGGGCAAAGGCCTACATTTTGGTCCTGGATTCCAGGTCTTCTTCATTCTGTGTTGGATAGTCATTAGCTAAAACTCAGAAATTATTCAAGAAGCAGACTTGAATCCAGATCTGCCAACTGGGTGATAAATGAGCAGCCCTGCCAAGAAGGACTTGAGGACACTGGAGGAAGAAAAATTGGAGATAAGCCAGCAATGTGCACTCATAGCCCAGAAGGTATCCTGGGCTGCGGATGATCAGAGCACCTCTGCAGAAAGACTTTGTGATACTGAGAAATTCTCTGCTGACACAGATACAGTAATGCCATGCCCAAGCAAAGGCCAATTTTGCACACAGCAATGGGCTCTAAAGTACCTATTAGAACTCAGGACTTCTAGAGAAGCAAAATATCTCTTTCTATTTATGATACCGTACTCTGCCCCAGTCCAAAGCAACTGGAAGCAGCGAGCAAAGAAAAGTCACTGACCCTTCTTATGGCTGGGCTGGAATATGTACTATTAATGTGTGAGCATGAGGTGCGCAGTCCCTGTTCAGTCCCAGAAACTGCATGAAACTTGACCATGCCCACTGAGGAACGGATCAGTGGAGATACTGTCTGCATTAAAATGCAAAATACTGTGTTATAAGGAACTCTGGTTTCGCTATATTTTCATACTATAACCAGAGACATACAGTGACTCCACCTCCCAAACCCATTTTAACAGAGAAAAAAGAATACTTTCCTCTAGTTTTGAATTTTTGCTTAAGTAGAACTTGATAAAGAAATAAATATTATATTTGCATATTCAAGTGAAATAGTATTTTTTAATATTGGTCTAGGAATTGGAAGAAAACAGCCTTAAACACGCCATGCTAGTCTTGTAAGGAATGGTGCTATTTAACAAAGGAATGAATTAACAGCA
>KZ507640.1:4797-16467 GCA_002844005.1 Limosa lapponica baueri
GTGAAATTTTCAGTTCCAAGACTACATTTTTAGCTTTTTCAGGCTTGTGAGTCAGTGAAGTGAGGAATTCCCTCTTTTACAGTGAATTTGCTAAGAATACCAGACTAAAAATATCCAAGGAAAAATTACAGTCAACTGTTCGTGTTGATTAATAAAGATTTGAGAATAATTCCTAATCTTGTAATTCTGTTAATTGTATATAAATTGATTCAAATCGCAATCAATGATAAAATCCCATTGGAAGAGCCCCAGCTGAAGGCAAAGCCACGGCTCGGCCTTGGGAAGGCTTTGCTTTAGGAGAGATCAGTGCCCGCTCTTGGATTACGCTGGGCAGGAGCTGAATCCCAGAGAAGGTGGAATTATTCATCTGGAACACTCTGGATTTCTGCCCGGAGAGAATTTAACAGCTGGTACCCACGGGTTAACAGAGACCACAGATCTCTCTCGACTGAAGCTGTGGATCGACTGGGTGGCAGCAGCGACACGGCCGAAGAGCAGCGCTGCCCGGCTGCTCTCAGACACACGCGCTTCTCAATGAAGTTTTTAATGCGGATGAATATACCAAAGGGCTTCTCGATTACTGATCCCCGTATCCCTCACTTGGGACAACCACAGAAGGGCAGTAAGTCAGTCCGGTGTTCGCTGGGCTTTCTGATAGCATCATGGCAACGTGCCAAGGGAGGCACGGGCAATTTAAGAGCCTTCTGGTTGACCCGGAGATGTCCTTTGTCGGGAGGGATGGAGTCGTGCTGGGATGAACCCAGCGAGGATTGCTCCGCTGGCTCACCAAGTGGTAAAATGCTAATGGCAGTTTTGATGGACTGGGAGTGTAAAGTGCATCCCGGCAGCACCGCGCCTTCCTGGGAGAACTTCCATCAGATCCTCACCAGGTCTGAACCCTCTCCAGCTTGTAAACAAGATGACAACCTGAGGCAATACATATATATATACACACACACATATATATATCTAAAATAGAACCTAAAGGCCAGATGCTGCTGTCAGGGAAGCGTGTGGCATCTGGCTTACCAGAAAGTGGAACACTAATGACGAAGCAAATCTTAAAAACTTTGTTTCAGGCTTGATGGGAGAAGAGAAACAGCCTGGCTTGAGCCTGGAGAGCACCGTCACGTTACGATGCCCGGCTGCTGCTCTGACCGCAGCTGTGAACCCCTGCACCCGCACTGAGGGAAAAGGCAAAAAGGGGGGACAAGGTAAAAAACGGGTGAGAATGTGTGCGGCTTCATGCTGGGCTTTTATGGCCACATCTCAAAAACTGTCCCTTGCAGACCCGTTCGCTGCAGAGTCAAACTCTCACAGAGAATCATTTGCCCCCGAGGCTTCATAATTTAACATTCTCGATACAGAAATATACGGCAGGATTTCTTAGGCAGAGTTTGGATGAGTTTCTCAGAGGAACAGATTGTGTCACAGCATTTGGGTGGCAGTAGAACTGACAGAGAGGTTCTCTGGGTTCTCTGTGCAGGAAATGAGAGGGCGGAGAGGAGGAAGTAGCTTTCAAACGCTCTCTGGTTCTGTACGCTGCGAGTTTAATGTATGTGAAAACTGGAACACCTTCACGTCTCTGCCGGAGAAGATAGGGCTGCTGTCACCTGGAAAGGCTGCCAGTGCCAGCCCTCTGACCCCTCAGAGTGACACAGGATCCCCCGGGCATTCAATACTACACTTCAGGAAGCTGGTGGGTGCATAAAGAGGTTTAAGGTCTGGGACTAAAATGATAATTATTTCAGTAACTTCAGAAAAAGCACCGTGGAACACCAGTGGTAACTGGGGCTGCAGTTCACCCCTGAAACACACTACTACGTGAAAATAATCTTTGTAAGAACTACATGGACACTGTCCACTTTTCATATCCCCGAGACATTCTTTCAGGTCAGTAACAGTGAGTGTGCATTTACTTCCAACATCTCCAAACACGTGAAATACAAACTTCCGCTGGAAAATAATTCACTGCAAATGGATCTTGGCTTCTGGCTGAATAGTTCGCTAATAACAAATGTACACATCTAAATTGTCTATACGGTTCTACATTAAGTATGAAATGCAACTAATATTTGGGAAGTAGGAGCAGTTTCAACTTGTCCAGAACTGAATGCCATTATTTTTCTTTAAGGCTACAAATGCCTCAGTTTACCTTCTTACTTTTTATTTCTTATCTCTTCAGTGCAATGGAGCACTCACTTCAACATTGGATGTATTGAGAAGAGGCGATAAAAATGTTTGTGCAGAGCGTAAATGAACTTTGAACAAATATTAATAGAACTATTTTGGCAACGTGAAGGGCCATGATTGGACCTGTGACTTAACACCTGCTCCTGCAGAGGAACAGGGATATATCCGTTACCCATCTGACCATCGCCCCACTCTGCTCCGCAGGGAGGGATGGGTGGACACAGGGAAACCCAGTGACTGACGGGTGAAACAACAGCTGGAACCCAAATATCCCACCCTTGTAGGAAAAGGACAAGGTTGCTGGTGCAAGTTCAGTCCCAAGGCCAGCTTTCACGGCAGTGAGAGTGCCTCAGCCAGAGGATGGTGGCACACGAGGGAGCACTGCGTTCAGCTTCTCTGTGATACCCCACCTCAGTGTCCCCAGTCAAGACATTCCTGTCGGTTTGAGAAACACCTGCATTTTGGACTGGCTCTGTCAAGCATTTTTTGGCTGAAGAACAGTCAGAAAATCCGGAGAATCTGGTGGGTAATGCAGACCCCACACTTGTTGTGCAGAAGGACAGACTGCCAGAATGTCAGTGGCAGGATCAGAGGTGTGGCATATCCTACAGCATCAGGAAAACTGCAGCCTCAGCTAGAGAAGCAGACAGAGAGATCAGAGGAAGGCCATGGGGTCTGGCTCATTACCTGGGGAACTGTTACCTCACGCTGACCTTTGGTCTGTCTACATCTTGCAGACTTTCTGCATAATACCTCTAGGAGAGACCAATTCCTGCTGAAAGCCTTTGCCTCCTTTCTTGTTACCTGCTGTCCCGATGATTACAGTGCCTTTTCCTATTGTCATGACAGCTCCAGCTGACCCCTGCTGTCAATGAAGAACGCTGCTGCAGAGACTGTTTTTCATCACCGTTTTTCTCTTAACATCCCTCTATTTTTTTCCTCCTTCTCTTCCATATGACATTTTTACCTCCACTTTCAAGGCCTTTGCTGGCTTATCCTCTTCCTCTCTTACTCCTTACCGAAACCGCTCTGATCAGCCAGCGGCGCTGGTCTCCACCGCTCCATCACTCTCTTTGCAGACATGCACTCTGGAGCTCTGCTGTCCTGCCCTTCACCTTTTTGTCTGGGTGACACCGCTCCTGCAAAGCCAGTTTGTTCGCATCCCTCCTGCGTATCCTCCTCTTAGGTGATGCTCGCACAAACCCAGGTAACCATGAGAGTGCTGTGATACCGATACTCTGCGTATCGTGCGGGCTGGTACCATCTCAGGGGCTTCTTGCACTACTTTCTCCGCTTGTAGCTACCGTTTCTTTCCTTAGAGTATAATACTGTTTGTGGTAGAGATCATCAGTCTGCTCTCTGTTTATATCAAGTTCTGCTTCACGCCTGGGTTTGTAGGAGCTCTAATAAGAAATAGCACGTGCTAAGGGAGTGGGTCGGATCTGATGAAAATCACATGCTACGTATAATTGTGTACCACCACCAAATACAGAAAGAAACTAGCTTGGTTTGCTCATGCTCTGCCAAGGTGAATCCACACAATAACCATCACGTCTTCTCCAGTTGCTGGAAAAGACAGAGTGATTTGTGACGTACATTCTAATGCTTCTCATCGCAGAGAAACACCTTTTCAAAAAGAATCACAATATTGGCAGCGATTATGCAGTTGTGTGAAACACATACTTAATTATTCATTCCTCTCAGTTTCACATGCAATTATTGCTTTACTTTCTATTTTAAAAGCAGTAAAGTTCTCACACACAAAATACATGGAAAAATTAACGTACACATAATTTAAGCCTTTCCCCCCCCGTCTTCTCCAAGTAGCATAGGAAACTTCTCTGTTCACGCCTATTCCTGTATGGTATATGGCACAGGACATCCTGCCATCTGCTGAGCGCAGGCAGAAATGCTCACCCGGTCAATGTTGAAACGGATAAAATTGTGCCCATCTATTCCTGTGCTATTTTAAACCCAGGAAAGAATGTAATCAAAAGAGCAGGCAGATCTGAGGAAGGATTTAAACCAGAGGCAAGACAGTTCATTACAGATCGCAGTGTGCTGGGAGGGGAAAAGATACTTGTGAAATTTAGTAGAGAAAGCAGAGGAAGAAGCAGGCTGCGACAAATGGAAAAATAATCAGATGTAAATACAGAAAATGAAGTCAATTTTTTCTGTTGATTTAGCGGTGGTACTTTGCCCTTTGGCACTGGGTATTTGGTAAATATTTTGAGCAGGACATTCACCGCATTTTCTCTCTGAGGAGAATTGCATGTTCCTAATTGTTTAATGTGGTGGCTAAAAATTGTGTTTTAAATGCAAACAGAAAAAGTTTATAAAACAAAAATAAACAAACTATTTAAGATGACAGCAGCAAGAGTTTGCCATAACCTAGCTCCTCGTTAGAGCTTCAAATGTCCCTCACTCCCCCTCACAGGCTGTGAGTCAGCAGGGAAGGAGGATACTCAGATTAGAAACATCAAACTGTGGAACAATGATTACACAAATGTTATTTTGGTTGCACTTCAGATGCTCCTGCAGTTAAAATCTGCTAAATTAGGAGAACCAAAGTGATCAGAACCTCAGCTGATATCTCTGGAGTTTTCACTTGACGACCCCAAACTGCAGCACCAAAACAAGTCTTTATACCACCCAAAAATAGGATTTAAGCTTGACCCCCTTGTCACAAATGAGCACAGTCTAAAATCATTAGTTCGCTCCTCCTGCAGCACTGGCTGCTGTCTCTGCTGCTTCTAGTTATCTGTTAATTGAAAGATGCTTATTGACGACATGAATCTGATCAAACAGGCCCCTGAAGCCTGAAGTTTCAGGCCAGATCATCATCTCGTGTAACTGGCATGAGGTTGGTATCATCACCAGAGGCGTATGACAATACCGATGTCACTCCAACGCTAATCATTCTGCCTTAGGAAGATTTAGTTATAACTCTCAGGAATCTTTGGTACTTAGAAATGTACATGCTCAAGTGATAAACAAAAGCTTCTTACAGTTCTATTATTTGATCCAATATCATATTCCAAACATCCTCATCCTCTAAAGATGCTGAGAAGATAATATGGTTTTTCCAAAACCATTGGTCCCAACAGGAGATGTTCTGCAGAAACAAGCGGAGAAGAGATGTTTTCAGCCCAGATCGCTGCCTGAATTCCTGCATTATGTGCGACTCAACATGTGATGGCTGTTTCATCCTTTATTACAAGCAACACAAGGAACCTTTTATCTTCTGTTTACTAGCATGGGAATAAATACAATGAGTTAATATATAACCATGCTTTTGTGGATGCCTTTATTTTGAAGAGGAGGAACACTGGACGGAGGGTCATTTGGGCTTGCGGACTGGCAGCAATGCACCCCCTGGCACTGGCCGCGTCCGTCCTTGCTCTGAGCCACTGTGCTCTTGCAGGGAAAGGTAAGTGCCTTCCACTTCCTAATGGCCAATACTGTCCTGAAGCGTGAATGAGGGAAACTGGAGAAAGCAACAGGATTTTACAGCCTTCAGACAATTGTGGTCAAGTGTTTTGAAGGGGAATTTTCTCTGAAAGCTATTTCCTCTCTTTTTCTCTTCCATTCCTTCCCCCGTCTCTTCCTACGGTAAGGTGAACTGCTGGATACAAGGGTATAAAATGGAGGAAAACAGATGAAATACTGACAGTTGTGGAAACCAGGCTGCCTATGTGTGCCAGAGTTAACCTCGCTCCATCCCTCTGCCCAGCTCCCTGCTCACCTCGCCTTCCCCTCCGCCATGGGACTGCCTGCCATCGCTCCTGCCTCGCTTTTCTCCTCCTTTCCCCCATGCCGCAGGCTCTGGGCACTGTGTCATGTTCTTTCTCCCTCTGTTTTCTCTGCGTTTCTACAGCACGAGCTTTGTGTCCCTCTGTTCTCTCCCTACAGTCTCAGCAGCAGCCTCTCTCCATGTCCTTTGCAGGAGCACACTCTGCACCCTCTGTTCCTCCCCTCCTGTTCTCACTCTCCGGGTGATGATCTGTTCACGCTGTCAGCGCGTTAAAGCTGGTTTGGAATCAGAACTGTCTCACATAATGCAGCATTTGCCCCACTGAACAGAAAAATTGGGGAAATGAGGGAAAAATAAATTTAATTTAAAAAAATAATGATATCATTTCAGGCTGACCCCACCAAATTAATTTAGATTAAAAATGAAATGCATTAGTTTGCTTCTAAGTCCCTCGCACCCTCTTTTGTCCAAGATAACTTACCATAACTGACTCACATTGCAGAATACCTTCATAAATCCATTTTAAAGCAAAAGTAAATTTTAGTTAAAAAAAGTGACACAAAACCTAACTGGGGCCAGTGCTAGAGCTGCCGAGGCGCAGAGGAAGAACACATTTTTTCCTGGCTAATACCTACAGCAGCCATCAGCTGCCTCAGCAAGTTCCGTAGCGCTGGATCACAGAAGGGCCATTTAGCTCAGTGCAGGAACATACTGCAGTTGATAATACAGAAACCTGGGCTTCCTCTTGGGAAATAAAAACAACTCCAACTTTTCTGCCCAATTTCTTGTAAAGTGTCTCCTTTCCTCCAGTCTGTTCCAGGCCACCAGAAGTGCTCTTTGCCACAATTGATGTAAACAAAAGCGTGTACGATGTGGGTGAGGAAATTGAATACACCTGTAGGCCTGGGTTCGTCCCCAATTCCGGCCAAAGGAAGTACACCTGCCTCCCGACGGGCAAGTGGCCTCTCAATACCCTGCTGTGCCTACGTAAGTAAAACAAAGTAAATCCTATTCCTAGATTTTGCCCCATCTCGCTGACATGCCGTGCACTGACCTGAAAAGGGTATTTTGTTGTCCAAGTGATTACTCTGATCTATTTGAACTGATATATTTCTGTTTTCCGATTGTTCTTTCCTTACTTGTCGGAAGACAGCTGGGTGTGGGGGAGACGAGGGGCAAGTTACAGGGGAAGGATCTTCCCATCCATGTCCCACGCTTTCCCTTAAGCCTCTGCTCCTGGATGGTGATGGAATTGGACCCAGACAAGGTGATCCCTAATCAGACTCAGCCCAGCAGTGCTTATACTCTAATGATGTACGCTGCTCGATAACACCTGCATTTATCATAACCCTCTTTGTTCTTTTTTATAATTTCATTGCATATAAATTATTTTCCTCAGACAATCAAGTGTTAAGAATTATTAAATCACAAACCCTGTTGTATTTTGAGAGAAATGTGGAGTAGCCAGACTTATGAAATGTAGTACATGGAAGTGGAGAAACATGAAAGACCAGGGCCCCTTTAAGATCAACTCATTTCCATAATCCCAGCTTCATGCCTCGTGAAATAATATCCTTTTTTAATCTTTAATTAACAGCAAAGAGATGTCCCACTCCTGGACCCTTGCAGCATGGAAAGATCGATTTTACTGACTTCCACTATCAGAGTTCTATAAGTTTCTCATGCGAACCAGGGTAAGGGTTCCCTTCCTCGTGCTGTTAAATGAATAACCTGAACTACAATATTACATTCTAGTATCACCTGCTCCAGCATTCCAAGCCTGAGAATTTAGAAATCTGCACGTAAAAGCCCACCTCCACTTCAGAAACTAAAAAAAAATTGCATATCTGGTCATCCTGCTCTGTTCAGTCTTGGCTACTCTGTTCAGTCAGGAGCTTTGCTGCTCCAAAGCAATGTTTTACAGACAGACACAGAAACCACCAAAATAGCAGAGATTTTATGCAAAGATTTATTCTGGACTGCTTTTCCCTGATTTTTAAATCCTCTTATTACATCATGAGATGAAATCCTACAGCAGAGAGAAGATAATCTGCATCTAAGTTGTTATGCTGTTAGGCTCTGGAGACTGAAAATTTTGTTTCTGTATCTTTCTGAGCTCAGCAAATGAAAACATAAGGTTAATCCTAATTTGGTCCCTGGAGCATCAAGGCTACTTGCCTGTTTTAGAAATGAGGAAGCATTTAAAGAAAAATAATTGTGGTGAATGCAGGGAAAGATTTGATAGTAGTATACAGTTCATCTTGGGTAATTAATTAATAAACCATGCTTACCTGGGGAGATCACAGGTGAGACATAGTTCACCGAAGACTCTCAGCAGCCTCAGCTACCTCCTTCTGCAAAAGAGGAGTGAGATAAGGAATAAATACATTCAGCTATGACACCAAATGTAGCAAGTGGACTTAATTTAATTTTGCTAATTTTAATTTACTGGTTTTCAGCTGTGTGATATTGAAATGATAGATACACGATGAACATTTCTTTAAAACTCAGAGCAAGTGCCAATAATACAAGTACAGAGGATGGGAGAGAGGCTTTTAGAGTACATATGGAAATTAAACTAGGCCAGCTGGCATTACAATAAAATAATATGCCTCAGTCACTTTAGTTCCTGAGAGTGCTGAGTTCTTTGCAATAGTTTGATCCTAATTGACGTAATTATCTAGGAACTCCTCCCAAGAAACCATAACGTTTATATCAGCATTCACAGATCAGTGCACACTACTTACATATATCCACAGTATTAATCAGCTGTAGAAATTAATATAGAAGATAGGATATACAGTTGAAATGGCAAAACATCTTGTTGTATCAAGCCTTCTGTCTGGACACTTGCAACACTCAAATACTCACTAGTTTTTGTATTGGAATTTAAAATTCCTTTGAGGTCCCTAAGTGCTAGAACTAGAGAAAGATTTCAGAATTGAGCTCTTAATTCTGTTTATGAGAAATCTTTCTTGCAAAGAACAACTTGATTCTTCTCTGTGTTTGTTAAGCTTCCTGACAACGAGGTCTCTTTGTTTCCAGGTACAACCTCATTGGGACAAGAACGAGCCAATGCATGGCAGATGGGAAGTGGAGTGGAACTCTTCCACAGTGTCAGCGTATGTGTTCAAATACTACAGACCTACTCTCTCCTTATTCTTATTGCAGAAAGATTCCTTTATATCGCACAGAATTACATATATTCTTATTCAGAGGCCTCCTATAGTGCCATAGAAATAACAGTTAGGGAAAATCAAGAACTCTGTATGTTTGGGTTTAGATGTGTAGATTCTAGTTTTAGAGAAACAGAATTTAAAGGTCTGTGCGAAAGGCCAGGATCAGGGATGCTATTTACAGCTGAGCGTAAGATGCTTATCCACTCAAATTCATTCTCCCTGGGTATAAAAAGAGGATATTGTCATGCCTTTGCAACTGTTACGTGTGGTTTTGCTATAACCTGTCCTGCATAAACACTTTACTGAAAAAACAATATACTGCATAATGTTGTCTGAAAAATATAGCAAAACCCATGAATTACATACTATAAGGCTCCTGTGACTTTTAATCTGAACTTTTGTTAGCTATGCTTCTGTAAAGGGCAGTGTGGGTAACGTGGTTATAAGCACATTGCTCCTGTGATTCTAGTAATAATTTGATCTTTAAGCTTTAATTTCTATGAATGCTGTGCTTTTCTAGCGGTGACTTGCGCACCTCCCTCCCTTTCTGAATTTGGAGTCCTTTCTTACCGTCGCGTAAAACCTGGAAATATTTCTTATTTCCTGGACACGATTACTTTTGAATGTATGCCTCCTCTCGCACTTATTGGGAATGAGACAGCAACCTGCATGGCCAACGGGAGCTGGAGCAGCATTCCAGAGTGCAAGGGTAAGTAACTGACTTTTATCACCACCTAAAAATACTCCCTAGAATTGTATCCAGAAACCTGTATGAACAACCTTAGTTGGCTTTTTTACAATTGTTATTGCAAACATACAGTAGAGTTATTCTGAGTGCCAGACTCGTGAATGCAAGGTGATTGCTAACAAGATTGCACGCAACATGGGATTGATGAAATATTTACTGCAGGTAAATATGCAGGTTGTATAAAAAAAACCTGCTAAAGGCAGTTCCCAGTGAGGAATCAGAGCCTGCCCTCCAGAGCACAGCCAGCATTCTACTTTTATTTATTATATTAGTATACTTTTTAATTTATTTATTCTACTAAGTGCTAGGATTAATTTAAGGAATAGACAACCTTACTCTTAAGAACTTTACTGATCTCAGTGAAACTACGCCACGTTTAAGTATTTTGGATATAACCACATATTGCAATAGATGTGCATTTAAAACAAGTAATATTAATTTATTGTGGTTTTTTAAACTATCTTTCCCCTGGCCATGTATTCCTGTGCATGAGGTTGAAGTGAACTTTTATGCATTTTTCAAAGTATACAGTGTGTCTTTTAGAACTGCAACAGTGCTAAAGCTTTGCTTTTGCTTTTGTACCGCAGTTGTCACATGCCCCACTCCAACAGGAATAGAAAATGGATTCATAGAGTTTGCTGTCCGTAGAACATACCACTATAACGAAAGCGTCAGCTTCGGCTGCCAGCCCAGCTACGTGCTGGACGGACCCAAGCATTCCCGATGTGAAAACACCGGAAACTGGTCCACAAAGCCAACCTGCAAAGGTATAAATGCACTGTCTGTTAGAAACCACCTATCACATGGAATTTCCCTAAAAGAGCACCGCTCTGATTGTTGAGGAGCTATCGCACCTTGTGCAAGAGCTGTCCTCAAAAGAAAACTGAAATAGGAATTCCAAGGTCCTGCTAACCTAAGAGACTCCCAACACTGAACATCGTATGCTATGATGCATCTGAACCGACCTCAGTAATCAGCCACGTAACTTTATTTTGCCCAAGTTTTTCCTCTCTTTTTATTTTATCTAATTAGAAATTTTACTGAGGCTGGATTTTCACTGGAATCTTTTGACCCTATTCTTAGGGGTCTGAATTTCTTCAGCATTGGAATACCAGCAGAAGTACTATATATATGTGGGAGAAATTATTTTTCATTCCCAAATGTCATCTGTACAGGTTTCTGATGGGATCTACTCTACCCACTTTTCAAAACAGAGTTCTAATTATCTTTACGTGTTACTCATAACTGGATTGTTTTACAGGCCCATGTAAAATACCAGTTAAGAAAGCTGTAGTATTATACAACGGTGAGAAGAAGAGAGTTCAGAATGACCTCAAGGAAGGCATTCGGCATGGTGAAATTATATCCTTCTTCTGCAAGAATAAAGAAAAGTCCTGTGCCTACACTGTAGCTGTTCCATGTGTGGATGGCAACCTGACTCTCCCCGCCTGTTTCAAAGGTACGAGCTCGGCTAATTGTAACATAGCTTCTGGTGATGGAATAACAAGTACTTCAGTGTGGGGGCAATGGCATCATTCATCTTCGAGCCCTATCTGACTGTCTAATTCATCTGCCTTGGACTAAACTTCTTGGGTATTTAGGAAGAAATGGCCTGAGAGAAGGCAGAGCAAGACTTTTCTTTTGGATATGTCAGAGCCCTGCTTTGATCCCTGCTCTGTTCTTAGAAGGTGTTATTTAGAGGTGGCCTAGCCCAAACAAAACGCCATACAGAAAGCGTTCCAGGATTTCATGAATCCTTGGATCAACACCTTCTGCAGGGGACCAGAGCCTGAACC
>KZ507640.1:29839-40170 GCA_002844005.1 Limosa lapponica baueri
TTCACAGTTGTTTTTATCTTGCAATGATGTATGAAGATTTTGGCTTTTCTATAAGAAGTTGTTTTTCTGGCTAAATAAAAAGTAGATAGACAAACCTTACTTGCAAACTTGG
This sequence comes from Limosa lapponica baueri, assembly GCA_002844005.1. Classification (NCBI taxonomy): domain Eukaryota; kingdom Metazoa; phylum Chordata; class Aves; order Charadriiformes; family Scolopacidae; genus Limosa; species Limosa lapponica. The sequence goes on from KZ507640.1 coordinate 29,952, forward strand.
GTGTAAATCATTAAGAGCAAGGCAACTGGTGCTAGAAAGGTGCCTCTTCATTTTAAAAAATGAAGGAATTTGGGTTAGGAATGTGTAGTTTTGATTAAACAGAAACGTGGTCTTTCTGACCCATAGGAGAATTCTACTGTATGTTTATAGATTATGATGCTTAAAAAGCATTGTTAAACGTTGGTGTGTAGCTGTGCTGTACCAGGAGGAACCAGTGAGTTTCCCTTACTTTGTTCCTAGTAGGAAATTATTTGCTGGTCTCCTTTATTAGCAGCAAATTGCTTCCTCCTCCCATGCTAGCTCACTGTTTTGGCTAAAGCAGGAGGTCACAGGGCTGGTGTCAGGACTGTGACCGTTCTCCACTCACCTGCCATGGGAGAAAAAAGAAATAATCTTGTGCTTTCTGGAGCCTGACTCGTATCAGGAGGAGGCTGGAAAAGGGAGTGAACGGGTAGTATATGCTTGATATGAGCAAAATCATGGTCCCTCCTTAAGGGTCTTCTCAAATCCTGTTTATAAAATCAAGTAAAGCAACTTCCTTTTCAATTCCTCTTCAAAACAGCAAACATAGTCTAGATGTGTTCTTAGTTCTATTTTTCCCCATTTTTTCCCCCCAAATTTCAAAATATTATTGAGAACCTGTGTTTGAATATTTATTGATATTCCTTAATCTCTTAACGAAAGGGGCATGAATTCTGTTTTCTCTCATTTTAAACAATGGGAACTTTATTGAATTTTTTGGTAACCTGAGTATTGTTCAGAAAAGAAATCTGATAAAAGTGCAGATTTACTGACAGGCAAAGATTTGTCTCTTTTTAATTAAAGATAATTTTGTATTAAATGAAATCTTGGTGAGAAATGCATGATTTGGAATGTAGAGACACTCAGCGTACTATTATATTTCTTTTGATCTTTTTTACCTCTAAGCTTATCTAAACTATTTACTGTTTTGTAATTGTTATTTTGTGTCCATGGATGTTGTCGGTATGTATCGGGGCTGGAAGGGAAGGTACGCTCCCAGTTGTTATATTTCACTGTTCCCTGCTGTTGTGATGAAAGCTGGGGCTTCATGGAAAGTTTGTCTGTGTTTGTCTTCCTAGAAGTGACTTGTTTACGTTGTACATCCAACAGTTGTCTTTCTGCTCATAAACACTTAATTCGTCTCAGTGTCTTTTTGGCATAACCTCCTGTCTAATATGCTGCCACATGGAAAGAATGAAAGGTATTTTAATGGTCTGACTTGGTTTTAATACAATATAGCTAGTCATAGGAAGGTGAATGGACTAATAGGGACTTTTAATTACTTGGATACGTGTGGATTTGACATTGGAGTATATACTGAAGGGTGTTTTGCTACTGTTTTGGATCTTTTGCTATATCAACCTATCTAATAAACTCTTATGATTTTTATTTTACTTTGCTTCAGGCTGTTCTTTTCTTTCACTGTTCTATAGTTGAGAAAGGCCTGTTGACCAGGTGCATCAGTGATGGTTGTCTTCACTGATCTACTCTTAATTTCCTTTTGTTCAAATGCTTTATTTATGACAAGAGCTTCTCCAAAAAATCCCTGTCCGCTTTTTTCCTCTGCTGGACAGAGTACTTGTTCATGCTGTACTTGTATCCTGTCTTAGAATCATTTATGTTAGAAAAGACCTTTAAGATAGAGTCCAACTGTCTTGCTGGCCTTTCTTTACCATCCTCCCGTATATACCACTTTAGTCCATAAAACAGAGCTGAAATGAAATGCAACTAAAGCAGTCTTTATGACTTGTTTCTTTGACATGTTATTCTCCACCCTTTCTGTTATGCTTTTCTGTTGAGCTGTGTGTGTGGTTCTTGCCCTTTTCTTCAGGTTTGTATGTTACATGAAGATATATCTTGATCTAACCTCATATTTTTTTGGTCTTCCCAAAGTCTTCTATATGGTGTGGCAAACCATCACCTTCATTCCTCTTTCTTCGCTGAGTTGCTGGACTTTATCCTATGCTGTCTTGTATGTTGAGCCATTTTGTTTCAAAAACCTTCTCTTAGATCAGCCTTCTCAGTTAACTTAGATTTATTCTAAAACCTGTGGGGAGATGTTGGGTCACGTAGCAATGGAAAAATGTGAAGAACACCTTTTAATATATTTCTGGGGTTTTTTGGCTGTTGTTTTTTTAATGGAGTTCTTAAGGCTTTGGTTTGCCTTTAATGTGCCTTTAATAAGATGTTTTTCTTTTTATTCTACTATTTTTTATCTTTACATCTTGACAATTATTTTCTCTTGTATGTTTTAAAAGATTTTATTACAAGTTTAACATCCTTTGTGTGCCACAAGTTGTTGAAAATGCATTCTTCTCTTTCTGCTTGGTTTTTTTGTTACTAACAGGGGAAGATTCAAGTACCATGAGAAGCCAGCATCAAGATCCCATTCTGTGAGTCCTCCTCACCGGACAGATGAAGATAACCCAGTCACGCCGCTGCCTGTAAGACGCTTCTCCTTTTTGTCATAAAGCTTGCTCTATTTGCAATGACTTGGTTTTGTATATCTCCATAAAGCTGTTATTTCTAATTGCATGAGTCGTGATTCCTGTGTGCAAGTGCAGACATTTGGGAAAGAGTGATAGGAAGGACTAAAGCTCATCAAAATCTGCCTGCTACAAGTGCAGGGGAAAAGAATTTGTTGTAGGATGCTCTCCATTCATCCTAATGGTTGACCTCTGTTTAGTGTAGTGTGTTTAGTGTCTGCTGCATTGTTTTCCTGGGCTTGGCAAGCTGACTGTATTGACATCATCTTGTGTTTTGCAATAGTAGATTAAAGAAAGCTGCATAGATGTCTTTGGCTCTGTTTAATGATGATTGACCTCTGAAAGAGTGAATTTTGGACAGTTTGTTTTATCAGGCTTCCCATAACGAGCATTATGGCTGATGGAAGGACACTAAACAGACTTTATGTAAAACCCTTTTAGTCCAAAATATTTAATGATACTGTCTGTATAATTGCAAGCATTTAAACTGGAAATTACTCCTGACAAATATAGGTTATCAACAAGTATGCTATTTTCCTTTGTGAATGCGTTCTGTAGCCTTGTAGTGCCCAGTCGTTATTACTGGAGAGGTCTGTCTCCTGTGGTTCCTTCCCCATAGTCAGTGCATCGATAATAGCTCTTGTTCCTCCAGGAACCACTGTATTTGGTGTGTGTATGTCGTCAGTCTGCCCACACTTATTTTTTTGATTGTATCAGAGGAACAGTTTGGAAAGGTTGCAGCTGGAAGTGAGCTGTTGACACCTGAATAATTCATATAGACTGTGCTTACTCTTCTTTACTGGGCACAATTAAGAACTTAGGAGGACGTGAAGTGCTAGTGGGATAAACTGGAAGCTTGCTTTCCGGAGAAGTTTGTGTTCTGCTGTGCATTTGGAGTGGAGGAGTATCAAGGAGATGCTTTATCATGGCAGGCTACAAATGGTCTGTAGGCAAAAATTGAATGCCTCTGCTCTAGAGTCTGGTTGGCGTGAATGTACTTATAATGTGTGTGCTCATTGTATATATAAAAAATGTAATTAAAAACAATGTGCCATAACTAAAAATAAAAACAGATCCTGGATTTACTAAATTTCTCCATATTGGTTTCCTGTTTGTTTTGCTTTCTTATGGAACAGTTATTGTAAAGAATAGGATTTCCTTCAGTTGAAATCTGGATTTGAGGCTTTAAAGTTTTTTTGGGTTTTGTTGTTCTATTTCTTTGCTGGTTTGGGGTTTTTCTTGTTCCTGGCTCTGCCACAGACTTCCAGGGCAATGTTAGACAAATCACTGCACTTCATTGTTCTTCAGCTCCATATACTGGATTCTACTGTGATTACAGCTTTAAAAGGGCCTTTAAGTGAAGTAATCCTCTCTTGCTTTGCCAAACAGTTTGATGAACATTTGGCTGGCTGGAACAAATAGTATCTTGTTCTGTTGTCAGTGACGCACAGATGTTCTGGCATAATACAGGCCCAGGTAGAGGAACAGGGAGTCTTTTAAGAAACGTTAAGAACTGCCTCAACCAAGTGTTGATTAACCGAAGTCAAAGCTTCATTCACTCTACGTTGATGATGAATGAGCAGATTTAAAGAAGAGGTGCTTGCATGGCAGCGCACAAACTTCTCGCTAGCAAAACTTAACGAGATAAATTCATGCTTCAACCTTCTGTTTTTCTGAATAGCGGTATATCTCAGTTAAGGAAAATTTATGTACCAGCTCTCCTATTTGATACATTTAATGCAATCAGTAGTTACTGCTGTCCTGAGGAGTAACTTTCCTCTCAAAGACATACCCTTGAGCACCAGCAGCTACACTCCTGGCTGGATGGTGGGAATTCTTTCTGCAAAGAGGACCCTAGCCTTGACCTGGGCAGCAGCTACTCTGTCCTCTGCTTTTGCAGCTCTGCCCACTGTAACTATCACTGCCTTGCTGTGGATTCCTTTAATTTTTTTATTTTTTTATTTTGTGTGGAGGCTGATCAAGTGTTCTCTGAATTCTGGATTAGCCCCACAAATGTGCTGTGGAGATGGCTCATTTCTAGAATAATTATGCTGCCTGAAGAATTGGAGTATTTTGGTTTGTATTTAGTAAACTCACCCCTTGTAAAGCAGGCTCTTGCTTTGGAAATAAGTGAAATAAAGAACATTAAAGTGAGGAGGCAGGTTTATTTATCCTCTGAATTCCTTTCTTAGCACAGTATCCTACTGGTAGCTGAGCTATTTAGATTAAAGCTGTCAGAGGTATCGTGACACTATTAGGAAGTGCAGCGTAGGCATGGCCAAGTCTAATGAGAAGCTTTTTTTTTTTTTTCTTTAGTCTATGTATCTGCCAGCTCTTCTGATATTTTGTTTGACTTTTTTATGTTCCAGGACCATCATCATAAAAAAAACGTTTCTTTGGATGACAGTGACCTTGAAGCACGTCTCAATAGTTGGAATCTTGGGGTAAAATAAACAGAGTACATTACTTATTTATTGAACAGAATTCAAAACTCCTTAGCAATGTAGTCTGCCTCTCTGAATTTAGTCAACTAAAGTCAACTTTCTTTAGGAGTCAGTCTTTTAGAAATGAAATGGTAAAGCTTGGAAAGGTTAATCATAAATACATGTCATCTTGGAAGAAAACATTAAAAATACCTCACTTTTAAGCAATAATAATCTTATTGTATTTAATATAGTTACTGATAAATTAAGCAAAATATTAATACCTGCTGGTCAAAACTAAGTGTCTTACTCTGGTAGAAATTCAGGCTATGTATTAGTTTCTTGTATTTTCTGTGGTATTAGTCCACGGTAATTCTAGTGGAATTCCTTCTCTCCATAGCTATATTTTGCTATATTTTTTCTGTTGTGGTGTTCTATCTTTTTTTTAACCCTTTTCCCTGTACCATCAAAACTTGAATCTATTTGATTAGGGTTAATATTATCATAACCATTTAATTTTATTAAGATCACTTTTATTTTAATAAAGAGGGTTTTTTTTCTTTTTTCTTTCACATTTTCTGCTTATTCTCCCATGTTGAAAGCTCACTCAGTTGTGTTTGGGAGAAGAGGACAGCTGAAGTTAGGAGGGATAAGAGTTAGTTTCGATTGAACTGGTTCAGCTTTGTTTTTTTAAAAACAGTCATGTATTTTCATGTTGTCAACTTAATCAGTTACCGAATAATCCTTATTCTTCTTATGCTATTGTCAGCCCAGAGGGATATGACAGAATTTAAAAATCTTGGCTGTTACACTCAATGTTTTGCATTGACAGCTAAGTTCTCTTCAGTAAAAACAGAAATGATACAGGAGAATGATAATGTTTTTGTGGCCTCCTTGGTGCTTCTCAGGCTGTTTGGTGCCTGTTACAATTCGAAGTGCAAATTGCTTTCTTGCTTTACTTCTGAGAGAGGAGAAAGTCTTGACCTTGAGACAATCCAGGAGCTGCCTGACTTCTTTCTCCAAACTGAAGGTGGAGATTAGTGAAAATATTAGTCTGGGTGGATGGTATTGCTCCTCGGAGCTCCTTGTCTCGTAGAGTAATACAAAGGCAATTTCTGGCGCTTCCAGACGTGGACGAGTAAGTGGGAGAGTGGATCTCTGGAGAGCTTTTCAATAGCAGTCAGCTCCAACTTGCGAAAGCGCTGTGCAGGTGTCTGAAACAAACGTGCAAGCAGTCACTTGCAGATTCTGGATATTTGGGTTGTATAAATGCCTGGATTATATGAACAGATAGTTGTAATACCCCAAGCTTTTAAAGCTGCTTTAAGGGGGGAAACTTGCTCATGGCTATTTTACAAATTGTTCCAATTGATGCTGACAAAGAATCTCTTTATATCCAGCATTTTTATATCAGTGTTGATCTGCCTGCTTGCTTATCTCTTTAATTTTATTTGTTTTTTATTTCTTTTTCTAATTGAAATTCCATTTTGCAGTCGTGTTGTGTTGCTAATGGATGATTATTAAACTATGATGATCCTCCAGTGATATGGGAGCTCTCTTGGATAACAAATTGGCTACCGTGACACATAAATCAGTTTTTCAAGTCTCCTCTCCAGGGATGGTAATTAAGCAAGTCGCTAGTGAGAGCCTTTGATTGCCTGATAAGACTTGTTGGGAGTTAACCTGACAAAGAGGGTTTGAGGCTGTAAAAGGGAGGTCTGTAAGTAGTTGCTGCTGAGCAGTGTTTCCCTGCTATGGATCACAGCCTCCTGTGGGTTCTTAAAGGGTCGGGAAGTTTTAAGTAGAGTTTCATACTTAAAGAAGAATATGTAATTATTAAAAATGGGGGGGGGGGTGTGTGGTGAAAAAAACCCCTTATTAAATGATGGCAGCACTTTAGAATTGGTAAAGTTTGAGTGCAAGATGTGGCTATTATTTGTAAGCATTTACATTTCTGTAGGAGCATCTAGCTGTCTTTTAATTGCCAGCCGCATTTGCAGACCGTTTGAGAAACTTAATTTACGAGCGATCCCACCTCAGATACAGAAGACCCTTGACCCAAAAGAATACTTCAGTATATTTGTTATTAGTAGCAATAACGTTTTCTGCACCAGAACTAAGACTGTTGCATTACTTTGCTAATATTGTTGCTTCTTCTGAGTAATAAAAGAATTTTTCAAATTTGTCTTGCAGCTTTCCTGAGTATCTCTATCAAATATTTTGTCGTTCAAGTTCTTTAGATTGTAGTCATGCATAGGTAAACGTTTTAGAAAAAGAAGAAAAAGTTGAGTTTTGATTGTGATAAGTTTGCCTTTCATGCATGGAATAGTAATATAAGCTCATTTAAAATAGATTCTAAAAGAATGTGTGTTTCTTGGCCCTTACTGACTCTTATCTAAACTGTTGGGGGGGGCTCTCCTTTATGAAGTGGTCATGCCTTGAAGCTGTGTTTGCAATGTAGGAAAGAAGAAATCCTTTTGTATTGCTGTTTGAAGGGAAAAGTTTCAGAGCCAGGAGCTTAGACGAATCAGGTGATCTCTGGTCATGTTGTTACTTTGAACTTTCTGTGTCATTCTTCAAATTCGGTACACTTTGTAAATGGGACATCCTCACCTTCCCTTTAGTTATGTCTCAAAAAATAATTAAATATTGTGAAATATATGTAGTGTCAGGAACAGAAGCTTGCTGGATAACAGAATTAAACTTGCCTTTTGGTTTTTTTCCTTTATTTTTTTTCCCCCTCTTGTATTTTTAAGCTTTTTAGTTTGTAGACAAACACAACTTCTGGATAGAACATTTAAATTATGAACAACAATGAATCAAACCCTGCATATTCTGACCTGACCTGCCTATATATATATCTTTCATGATGTTTCTGATAGTTTCATTTGTCGCTGAATGGTAGCCAATTTTAGGTATGACAAAGCAACTCTTTTAAACATCCCAGGAAATTCAGCACTTCATTTTGGGCAGAAAGCATACAAGGAGATTGTGCCCTGGGGAGGTGGCAAAGGGGTTTTTAATCAGGGAGAACATAATTTTTCATGATTGGAGTTCAGTCAGGACAAGAATTAACTCTTTAGCTTTTACCAGAAATGATGTGAGTCTTCAGTACAAAGAACCTGGACACTCGGGTCCTGCTAAGAAGAATTTATCATGGCAAATGTTATTGCCTAGTAAAGGTTTAAGAGGACTTAGACCACAGAAATACCACAGTTAGTGGCTTGCATTCCATCCTCCTTCCTTGGAGGAGTTCTCTGTAACAGAGGGTTAAAGGAGATGCAAGCATGGAGAATTCTTGGGTGGCTGCAGCAGCAGTGTATGTTCTGCCTGTTTTTTGTACTTGGCTCACATCTGCCTGTGTCTTTCCAGTCTAGTTAAGCTCAACCATTTCTGTACAAACCATTTGATTATCTTTTGTTTGGTTTCTTAGTCTGTCTGCTTACTATAAACATACCTACTGTATATGTTGTGGTGTTGGAGGGCAGCAACACAGTAAAAACTTTCCCACAGTGAACTCCAAGTGGTGTTGTGACTTCAAAAAATAAATTCAACTTCCATGCTGACAAACAATCTTCATGTGCTTTAATGTCCTTCCACTAAGACTGCAGAAGCAGCATTAAAGTGAACTTCCCTACAAATTATGATGTTAGATAAGAATGTCCTTACTCAAATTTCCTGAAGCTACTCAGCAGTTATTTCTGTAGGGAACATGCTGGCTGGCTGTGTTTCTTAGATTAAAGTAAGAACTCGGGGCAAGGTTCAGTTTGGTTGTTTACCATTTCAAAATCTTAAGTGTTCTTAACTCTTTCATGTGTGTTTTTTCCATCTTTGTTTTGAAAACAATCACATTCTGTCTTTGAAGAAGCTTAAGGGGGAATGCATAACAAGTCTGCTGACCCAAATGTGGGGTTTTTTCCTGAACCGTAATATATAGAGCATACCTTCGGACTCTGCTGAACTGTGATGAGCTGCAGTTCTGCGTTGCTGAAGATGAGTATACCTTGATGAACATCTTCCAAAAAACCGAAATAAGACTTGGGAAGGGGTAGAATGAAAGCAGAACACTAATGTTGTCGTTGCTGTGGTATTTACTGTGGCAAAAGGACAGCAGGTTTGGTGTAAGTTTCTGGCCTGTGAGAGATCCAGAGCCTGTGGCTAGTCCCAGCCTGAGGGGGGAAACACGGTCACTGTCCTGAGGACAAGTCTTGTGGAAGGACTTGGTGCTCACAGCTGGGCTTTTTCTGCACTCTGCTTGCTTTGGGGGAAACCATTTCAGTGGGGTTCACTTCTGCAATGCCTCACTCATTGCTTGTATTGGTAGCTTTAAAGCTGTATGCTTCAGAAATGTTTAGTTTTGATCACTTCATATAGAAATTGATAATGCTAAAGGTAAAAATGATGGCTAATTTACCTCAAACTCAGTTCTGGAATCTGTATCTTTATGCAGATATCTGCCATACGTTTTTCAACTGAAGAGAATTAAGTCTATTCTTATGAAGTAGATTATTTCTGTTAAGTGATGGGGATGTGATCACCCAGAGCCTTCCCAGCTCTGCTTTAGGAGGACTCCAGCTCTAGAAGGTGACTGTGCCAGTCCTCACAAATTGAAACCTGGTTTCTTGTCTCTTTGGCTGCCTCATAGAACAGGAGAATCCAAAATCTTTTCTACAAAGAAATTCAAAATGCCATTTTTGTTAAGAAGTGGGATTTACAAATTAGAGTTCATTTCTAGTTCAAATAAAGATGTCTTTCATGATGACATTTATTTGGTTTATACTCTTAAAAAAGCATGTGATTTACTGTTCTTCTCATGGCAGTCCTTCAGTTTCATACATATGTATTTTGGTTTGTCTTTGACCTTTTGCTTATTATTTTTAAATTTGCATGTTTCTCATAAATACAAGCTTTTTTCTTTTTTGGGCATTCTTTATTGTGATATTCCCTCTTTAATGTGGTATAATTTTGAGAACAAGAAGTTTTGCAGAAGACCAGCATGAAAAGAATGAATGTTGAGACATTAAATGTTTACAGATCAGTTTAAGTGGATATAATCCACAACAAGTAACAAAGTGGGAACATTTAACTTCAAAGCACATATGGCTGCTGTTACAGAATCAAAAATGCAAGACTTAGGCCATACAAAGTATTAGAGACACATTTTCCTTCTTCTCATAAACAAGTACGATATACCTTAGCTTTTTAGATTGGTTTTGAAATGAAGACTGTAAACAGCTTCATTTCATGGCTAGATAAAGTATTTGAATTAATTGTAAATATTTACAATAA
>KZ507641.1:0-10118 GCA_002844005.1 Limosa lapponica baueri
TGCATCTTTTCACAGGTATTACAGAATATGGAAACTTTGGTCTTTCAGCTGTTACAGCATTTCTCTCAAGCATGAAATTGCTACGTGTACTGAACACAGCCAACAGAAAACCATTTATCCCACAAAAGCCTTATTTCACCATATCACACAAGCATATGAAACTTGTCCTCATTACTTGCTTGGTTCTTGTGCTTCCTCAGTGCAGAAGCCTATTGGCAATATTGCAAATTACTTTAAAAATCCAAGCACATATGCTCGTTTATCTATCCTCTGAAATTCCAACCTTCTGGTAAGTTGCCAAACCTCACATGGACATTATGACTTTCCCCAAAGTATGTGTTTTTTAGGAAAACATTTAAAAATAATCCAGGCCTAAAAATAATCAAATATTCTGTGTAGAATAAAAAGGAAAAAGAACACGAACAATATCTTAATTCTGCCAAAAGAACGAAACTGTCTATGAAACTGTAGCTCATTCTTACTGAGATTTTTCCAAGCACAGCTCCTAACCCCTTACTGTAAGAATTAATTTCACTAACGAGGAAACCTTCAGCTTCTTGAAGTGACAATGGATGTTACCATATGTGAAAAAGTAAAGCCACTTGCACTAATGGCTGTGTGACAGAAGAAAAATCTCTTACCAGATCACTGACAAGTGGAATTGGCTTTTTTTTGCGTAGATCGGGCATGCTATCAATGCCATAGAGACCACCTGCAGGCCTGGAAATGCAGGAGAGAAAAAACAAAAAAAAGATTAAAAATCTCACCAGCAGTGTCAGACAGAAAAGAGATGACCAAAAAACTTTCTTAAAACTTCAGTCTCCTTTGCTAATATCATCGTCAATGAGAACATGAAGAATTAAATCACTGCAAATGCGACTTAATAACAATGAAAGTTGTTAACACACCAAAAAAAGGCCATTTTCCCATGCTCAGATCCAAGCTAGCTCAGAATAGGCTGAACATGTGTTTGCAGAGCAACCAGAGTCACTGCTGCCAGCACAGTGGGTTAAGGCAGCCTTATCCCCACCGCTTCTGTGGGGGACAGATTTGGCAAAAAATACTTACCCAATGGCAGAACCAGAGCTCTGTGACAGTAATTCACAGGCAGCTCAGTCTGTGGTAACTGAGCCACACACCGCTGCTTTCACAAGTACCTTTTATTCCTTAGGGAGAGCTCAGTTTATAGTTTACCATTGGCATTGAGCATCACGGCAGGAAGCACATACTCACACAGAATCACAGAATGGTAGGGGGTGGAAGGGACCTTCAGAGATCATCTACTCCAACCCCCTGCCAAAGCAGAGTCACCCAGAGCAGGCTGGACGGGAACCCATCCAGGTGGGTTTTGAATATCTCCAGAGGAGACTCCAGCACCTCTCCGGGCAGCCTGTTCCAGTGCTTTGGCACCCTCAAAGTAAAGAAGCTTTTCCCAGTGTTGAGATGGAATTTCCTGTATTCCAGTTTGTGCCCGTTGCCCCTTGTCCTGTCGCTGAGCACCACTGAAAAGTCTGGACCCAGAAGGAAATACTTTGGAAATTTGAAAACATGCTGTCTCCCGTCTTTCTCTATCCCTTTTCTTTCCATTTAATTAATTTAGGGTTGAGGAGGGTGATGCTTTACTGGAGGAAGCAAAATCAGTCAGAAGATTATACTTAAGAAAGTGTAAAGTTAATGCTAAAAACGATTAAGTGTTTATCTTCTTCATGCAAAACAATCTGGACGTTCCTGCCTGGTGTTGGTTAAGAAGGAGCATGTCAAAGTAGATCAGCCCAGGGGGAGGATGCTGTTACCCATCATCTGATTCTAGGCTAGAACATACTTAATCCTGGCCCTCGAGGTCCATATAATTACTAGGGAAAACCTCACATCTGAGAAGAAAGAAGATAATTTTTATTTCTGTAAAAGGGACCATCTGTGATTGCTCAGCATTTCAGGCCATGGTGACCCCTACACACAAGAGCTGTCATTCGCTGGTGGAAGTGGCAAGGGAAAGCCTTGCAGAAATGAGCACTACAACCTGCTTCCTTCTCAACAAGACCAGCCTGAATAATTTTATCTGGATCCTGCCATGCACCAGTAACACCTCACAGGTTTAAGCCTGTGCTTGAGGAAGGTCTGTTAATTCAGCTTAAAGGCCCCAAGTAAATTTAGTTGCTTTTTTTTCTACGGTTGGGAAGTGAGCACCTATTTCTTTGCAGTTGCACCTATCGCATCCGTCTGAACCGAAGAGCAGACCTGTGATGTGACTCCCTCCCGGCAATGAACACCAGCCGCCAGCCAAAACCCACAGCCCTGCTCAGTCTCCCACTCAACTTCCCCAACTCCACGCTGTTCTCGGGCCTTGCTAACACTACCAATATGGTTCCCAAGGCCTTTTATTTGGCTATAGAGACTGTAAAGAAACCTTCTGCCTCTCTATCCCGAGCCATTTGTTTTCACTCTGTACCTTTTGCAGTTGCCTGATACATTGGCTGGCACTTTTAATTTGCGTATTCTGATGATTTGATACACTACACCCAGCTGAAGTGCTTTAGGACACCACAACTACAGGAAAGAGGAGTATAGGTCAGATTGTTCCCATTGCTATAAAAGACACACATGGAACCTGGATTTAAAACAATCTAGGAAACCAAAATGCCACTACAAATTTGCACATGCCATGAAAACTGGGAGGCTGGCAAGTGACAAAAGGCAACCTGCACTCCTCAGCAAGCAGGAACTGCTCAAACCCCCTTCGAATACAGCTGAAAGTCAAAAAAAACCCCACATCCAAGGTGACCAAACCTACGTCAGAGCAGGCCATGCTCTGGGATGGACAAAGATGTCAGGGCACAGCCTAGCACAAGGCTGTGTCAGAGAGGGAGAGTGTCTATTATACACAGAAAACATGCCATAGCACTGTAACGGTAAGATTGTCTTTTTTTGACAGGGCGTAGGAGGGTGACAGGTCCGAGCTACAGCGCGCCTGACAGCTGCTGGGGGCAGAGCAAGCCCGGTGGGAAGGTGAGTAGTCACGGGTAAGTGTCGGCTCTGCGTGCTCCCACCGCAGATCTCTGCTCCTCTGCAGGGCGAGCACAAACCACCCGCCCTCAGCTGCCACAGCCCGACATCAGCCCTGGGGCGGGAAGACAAACTCGGGCATCAGAAAGGGGGAGATTTACAGGGGTTGTTTAAAACTACTGGAATCTTTGGTCAAAATCGAGAAGAGTTTTCCCACGCTGGAAATCCTTACAGGGAGGGCTCCGTGGTGTTTTCACTAGAGGTTACCCTCACTTCCAACAGAGAATTCCAGAAAAACCTTTTGCCCAAGTTACACTGCAAGAATCCCTTCTGGCTTATAGAAAAAAATCTAACCCACATCAACAAACAAGAACTATCTGCATAAAGTGTTTATATTGTCAGAACTCAGTACAGCCTTGCTGGGATCAAACACGGAGCTTCATCTGCTGCCCTAGAGCTACAAAACCTTTCTGATATTAGCAGTACTGTTTTAGGGTAAAATAGGTGTCACAGAAGCCTACCCAGATGATGCCAAGAATTCCAGCATTATTTAAATCACAATGGAGCTTATTGGTAAGTTTTGGGTCAAGGATTTGTGTCAAATCACTTGAATTATGAAAGCGTATGCGAAATACAAAGAAAAAGTCTGTAAGCTGAGAAGATCCAACAAAAAGGTCACAAGTAAAAATCCACAGTCAATGCTCCTGGTAAAAGTCAATGTCACAGCTGGGAATTTATACTTCTTTTCTACACAATTTCCAGTAATTTTTCTTCCTAATTCAATTGAAAGGGAACTGTGGTACTCTGACATTTCTTGGGAAAGAAAAACATTAAAATTGCATGTTTTATAAATTCAAGATGAGCCTAAACAAGTTATTTTGCTTGAGAAATGTGTCTAGTTACAACATGGTTTGTGGCAAAACATTTATGATAGGCTGAGGTTTACGATAAAGCTAGACTGATGGAGAACAAGGCTATTTGAAAAGTGCTTGTACGCACCATTGAAGAGAGGTATCCTAGTACTTAGATATTTACATACTCAGATGACCTGCTTTTAGCCTGTTAATATTAAAAAAAAAAGAATTTTCAGCAACAATTCTTAATTTTCAAAATTATTTAGCCTGTGCTTTCAGCTACCTCAGTCTCTTTATTCAAGCACAAGCTCTACTTCACTGAACAAAATTACAGTGTTTGCACAGACAGAAGTACTGACAGTGCCTCAAAAAGCACACTGGAGCTTTATATGTAATAGGGTAACTCTCCTCTGCAATGCATGTAATATTTATAGCATTATTATGGAGTGCTGTATTGAGGAGTGAATAGCGTTTCAGTATGAGAAGATGATTTGCACTAATAAATAAAATATATAGCTATGAGATACTACAGACAGAGATTGATCCATAATTCCAGTTGTACTTTTTCTGGAAGCTTTCTCTCTAAAGCCAGTGATTACAGAGAGGGAGCTACTTTTCACATTATGCCAAAAGTGCAAATAGCTTGAAGCTTGTATTCATCTTTTAATACGAGTTTTATCAGACAGATGCTTCATTAAATCTTGAAAATTTAAGCAAGCAAAGATGGTTTGCAATGACAGAAGATGATTACTTCCTTCAAAGGACACAACTTCTCTAATCTTCATATGAAAGAAGAACTCCAAACGTAAGTGCTTTAATGTACTTTGTGGCTAATAAGCCACAATGAGGCTAATGGTGGAATTAAGGGTTCACCACCCACAACCACCTTTTCTGGAAATCCCTTGCACGTGGGGATACCGTGAATAAGCTAAACTTCTTTCAAAACTGCATTAGCCAGTCTGTTTTGTTATAGGTCACACAGGGAAAAAAATAACAGACTAGAGCAAACATTGCCTTGAATTGACAAAACACATTTTTAAGTATTTCAGGACTGTAGGTATATTCATCTTTCAGGCTGGGAAACCATTTTGCGTGCATGAACCAATAAAGTCAGTACATTGTCTTCTTGTTAAAGCAGGAGAAGGTGCTGTTTATAGTTAGAATAAATCACTGTCTTCTGCTCCTGCTAATTGCCAGTTCTCCAGCAGCCTGCTCACCGAAGTCCCGGGCCCCTGAGGAAATTGCAGGGTTGCTAGGCAGCTCCAGGCATCCGCAGGTGTGGAGGATGCTTTGCGGGAGTACCAACATCGCGGAACAATGACTCCAAAAGCAGAAAGCCATATAATGAACCTTCCGATTTAACTTTGCGTTCTATTAGGGAAGCTTCCTTCGGTAGTGTGAGAATTGACTTATGTGTGTAGCAAGCCAACCTCACGCTGAGATTTCAGGGCAAATCCGCTGCTGTGTCAGCTCATAATGAGTGCACCACCACTAAACCGTATCGCCCTGATCACGCACAAGGCACATAACCTAGCAGCTTGTAAAATGTGTCATTGCCTTTTTTTCCCCAGAGAGGATTCTAAGGAAGCCACCATGCTGGCACCTATTATGCAGAGTATCATGCTGAAATGACACACAATCAGGATCTGTCTGCTTCATTTGCTGTGAATAGTGCATTGCAGAGAGAACGCGCAGCCTCTCCCTCTCACCTGTGCAGCAGAGGCATGATGATCACTGCTTTAAAAATTACAAACTGCAATGATTTCCAGAGTTTTACTGCAGTTTTGACTACTACAGTGACCAAAGAAATCATTGCAAAGACAGAAGACTTCCCCCAAAGCTATCTCTTTCTTCTAAGAGCAAAAGACACAGCAATCTTCCCGAGCTACTCTTTCCCTTCCCTGGTGCCCTCAGTGGCTGATTCAGGAAAAAGGGTCTCATCCAGACTGCTCTGTGGTGCTCAGTAAGGTTTACTTAATACTGCTGCCATAAGCACTTGCTGCCAGCATGTTACAGATTATACATTGAAACTCCAACCATGTTCTTAACCACAGATCTCCTGAAGATCAGCCCATCTCCAGCCCCTTAAGAGGACACTCTGAAAGACAGCAGCAGTCTGGCCCTACGTGAGGCATGGTCCTGAAAACAGCCATTGAAAACCTCAGAAGCGCTGCTTTCACTTAGGTTGATCTGCAGACATTAAAGTACACTGTCATTATAAACAGAAGGAAACAAGTCTCAAAACACCACTTACCCTCCTTTAAGCCAGGGTGGTTTTGATGGATCAGTCTCATCTTGACCCTTAAATGGAGGAAGGGAAAAGAACAATATGAAATTAGTTTCCGAAAACACTAGAAAAAGTATTCAGGTTCTACTGTGAGGACAGGATAACAGACCACACTGCATGCAGGCAAATGCATACAGAAACTTATTCAAGCACCTCCAACGACCAGCACATCAGGACAAATCATACAGACACGGACAGGCTACGCAATTTCATTGAACACTTAAAACCAGGACCAGAAGAGCCTGTTCAGTGCACCTCCTCTTTCACAAGTCAGTCTCGAAGACCAACTTTTTTTCTTTTTTTTTTTTTTCCAACCAAAAAAGCATGAGTTATCAGAGAGCTCCTGTTATTACAGGTTACCACTTACATGAACACAGTCATAATGAGGACGTTATAAATTAAAAGCACCTGTATGAAGTGCACAAATGAGTGATGAACATGAAACTTTGTACAAACACTTGTGAGCTCTGTTCATGCTCAAATGCAGAGACTTTATCCCCCTAAGCAGGGAGGTCCCGCTGCAGCTCCCCCCATTCATACACAAGTATTCAATTTCCAGTGGATGTCAACCGAGGGCCATCACTTGCAAGGTCATTGCAGGTGAACTGGGATCTCACAGGATGGTGGAAAACACCACAGACTGCAAATACACGGATTCATACTCATTAACTCAAACCATGTTCATTTGTTCATATTAGGACTGTATTTATAGAGCGATGGCTTTTTTTCTTTGAAAAGTCTTCGTCGGACTGATTAGAGCTGAGAAGTGCTTAAACACTTGCAATGTACCTGGAGGGAAAAAGGTTTTGGATAAGGGGAAAACGGTTTACCTATAAGTGGGGAACTCTTTGTTCCAGCTTACAGTTCATACCTTCTCCTGCACTCCCTGAAAGAAAAGCTGTTTTCAAACAGGACTAAGCAAGACACACGGCTAATAGCTAACACTCCAACCTCAGATAACCAAGGAAAACAAGTTTCTGTTTGAGGTCTCAAGCTATACAGCAGCAAAAGTCCAAGTGCTTTGTTAGCCCTACAACTCCAGGGCTAGGCAGATCTGAAGACTACATATATTTTTATTATTTAATTTTTGAACAGGCATGAACAACATGACATTATCCATAGTTGAACGGACTCTCCAGATTTTCTTTGTGATCACACAGGCCTGCAGACCCATGGTCCAGCACAGATACGTGTTTTCCCCATAGCTGCAGCAGCACACCAGGATCTAGGCTTCTGCAGGAAGGATCATGCCCTACACATCTCCACTCCAAGCCAAGCTTCCAGAACCCCTCAGCCTGAAACCTGCATTTCCTCTGGAGGAAATGATTTTTCTGAGTCAGCTGCTGGTCAAGAGACAAGATTTCATGATGCAAACAGATCCTTCAGAGCAGACAAGGCAGGATATCCCTTCCTTGGCCTTTGAGCACATGGAAAAGCTGTGGCTAGAAAGCAATCCTAAAATGGAACCATGTGTTATACTGGGCTGAGCCTGACACCAGTTGGTTCAGCTGTACTGAATGACAGAGAACGACAAACACAAACGTGGCAGCATTTACTCACAAAAGGAACTGGTGTAACAGGGCTTTCCATCAGTTTATCTGAAAAACTCCGAATGTAACCAATCAATATTTGAGACTTTAACAGACCACAAATAGCATGGGCAATACTGCAGCCTGGAGAACACGAGAGCATCAAGAACTCTGTTCAGGGGAAAGAAGATCCAGGGAAAGCTGTTATTTAACTGGGCAATAACTATTTCTTCCACTAGTCAACAGAGAACGGCCAGGAGTGTGGATGCCGGGGAGGATGCGGTGTGGAAGCATGGTCAGGAAACAAACCTTCACCTTCTCCCAGACTGAGACATGCCAAGTAAAAATTGCTGAGATTCCAGGTAAAATAAATGTGCGGTAGTACAGTTTAATTACTTTTGCCAAGTCTTTTAGACATGCAAATAAGAAAACAAGAAAAGAGAAAGAGCTTCTCTAGAGTCAAGATTAAAAATCATCTTGGTTCAGCAACACGAAATGAAAGAGCTTTCAGTAGATGACAATATTGATGCAGGGGCCAGGCAGGTGATGCCCGTGCGGAAACAGGAGTTTTCACCTGCTGAAAGCAAAGTGAAGAGGTAATTTGCTCCAGGCAGCATTCTCCCTGAGAAAATGCCAAGAGAACCAGCATCTGACATCCATCAAACAAGGGCTGGTGCCTTAAGACTGTGTAAGAGCCAATGCAGTACCCACAGTTAAGGCGTGCCGGGGAAGGAGAGAAATGTGATCTAAACTAGCGTAAGCTCATTATTGGCTTCAACAGCTTGCAAGGCTTCAGAGCAAACATGAAGGAAAAAACATGGACACAACGGGAACACAGGAAAAAAATATAAAACAGGGCACACCGGTTTTGAAAACATTTTTTTGTTTGTTTGACAAAGCAACCACTTTTCTTTGGACTGTAAAATGAATTATCAACTGAATTTTCATTGCAACAAAAAAACTTTTGATGCAATGCCATATGACGTCAATAAGGCCGGATAAGCGGAGAAGGAGTAGGGAGCTTTAAGGTGGGTAAACAAGTAACTGAGCCAGCCATGGACAACGCAATAAGGAAGCTAGTGGGAGTAAGTAGGATCTGCTGATAAAATCTGCCGATGACAAACACAGGAGAACTACTGATAGAGAACTCAGAGGCCCAATGGAAAGAACTGATGGCAGTGAAGATTGCAACAGCAGAGGATTAAACGCGGTGTAAATGGCAAAGTCAGAGCCACAAAGCCTGCTGTGAATGACTGCATACAAGGCGTTCTTTGGTGGAGAAAGGCATCCTCGGTGGACAACAGACTTGAGTTGTACTCATCACACTGGCCATGACTCTCTATGATATAGCCATGTAAGGAGAGAACATCATCCACAGAGTGTCCAGTGAAATGTCTCCATAGAAATAATAGCCTAAATACCACTGTACTGTGCTGGCAAGACTCCCTTAAAGCAGCATATACAATCTTTTTATTCTATATCAAAGTAAAAAGAATTCACACAGGAAAACGGCAAAAGTAGCATGAGGGTGTAAACACAATACTATAGAGGGAGAACAGGACAGCTTGCTTACTCTAGCAAAAAGAATTTTTCTCTGTGCTTATCAACAGACGGAGAACATACTGCATAGAAGAGGAACTGTGGCTAAATATAAATGGAGGATGAAAATTAGAAGGTGTCTAACCATGGCGGTTCGCCTTTTCAAAAGGAGAAGACGACACCAAACCTAACCAGTTTCGAAGAAGGAATTTGGGCAGCTTATAGACAAGGTAATGGCACAGTTATCACACAGTGGCCAAGGGCTGACAGCCACCAAGAAGTTCTCTGCAGTCCCTTGTTCCAATGACATGTGCAGTCGAAGAACCAGAGCCTGGTTCTTCACCTACAGGTGTTGGCATGAGGGTTAACAGGGTCCAGATGCCTGGGAGCACCAGCTGAACGGTCATCCACTTGATGTGGACAGTTCACACTACTGTTGTCAATAGAATCACTTCCCACATTCCTTTTCATTTAAAGGTGGCAAATGGCAGTGCTGTTTAGATAGATTTGCTGCAGCTGGGGAGTTCTCCACCCTCTGAAGGCAGCTCTCCCACCAGGGCAGAGAAGGGCTCCAGCAGCTGCTCTGGGTCCTGTCACCAGCCATGGATCTGCTCAAGTTCAGTCATGACAACAGCCTGTCTTGCTTAGAGCCTGGGCAAGCAGAGGAAATGACAGGCAGATGAGAACAACACGGGAACAACTGTGAGAGTTTTCAGCACTGTCTTTCCCAAAACAAATGGGTGGGCAAAGGGAAAAGTAGACACAGTTTAACACCTAGACATCCACATGCTGCATATCACAGGAAGTGTTTTGCTGGCTCGTGCTTCACTTCTCTGCACAGCTCTGTCACTTGATCTCTCCTTGAAAGCAGCCAGACCAGTCCGAACCTGAAATTTTTATTATTTT
>KZ507641.1:42071-63790 GCA_002844005.1 Limosa lapponica baueri
AAAAAAAAAGATATAATGGCAGACTATTCACATGCATCCCAATACTGTCATTATGACCTTACAATTCAGGGAACAGAAGCATACAGTTCAGGCAAACTGGATTACTTGAACTGAATGTGCAGTGCTAGTACAAAATAAGAGACACACTTGATTGTAGAACATCCTGTGTTTGTAAACCATATCCCAGATGTTGCACAAACACCTCCCCTTTGTTTTTAAGGAAACCAATGGAATAAACCTTGGAAGAAGAGTAAATTACACTTGGATTCCCATTCAAATGTTTCATAAGGATTTTGACTTATAGATGTGTAGAGTTTACAATACAAAATTATCAAAGCAAAGCTATAGTTCTGAATACTACTATAGATGAGGAAAAGAAATAACATGTCATGATTCTTTGCCTTCTCATGGAGGATACCCCGAGTCTTACAACCCCACAGGAGGCTTCCAGAGAAAAAGTGAAATAGCATTATAGGAAAGGAACCTATCCATTCTGCAAAATCCTATTACAACTAAGAAAACGGGTTTTTTCTAACCAGCATCAGGAGGGCAAGGAGGAACTCTGTTGTCACTGAAGGGGACAGATGCCCTGTATGCTGGGCAATACAGACCATCAACACCAAAACTGTTTTTTAGGACAGATGAATAAAAGCTGGGTGTCAGCACTTTGATATGTTCAGAGAAGCTTGCAGAAAATCCTGTTAGGAATCCAACAGGCTCCTAGCTGCTGCGGTCATTATAAAAAGCATTTCTGACCAGTATGTTGCTCCACAAGAGAGCATTCCTTTTAATTTTAAGCATAACTACTCTAAAAAGGGCAAGCGTGTTGATTTTCCCCACTGGAGATAATAATGTTATCAAAAAGGTACTCTAAAATCACATCAGCAGCTAATGAAGGCACAACACTATTTTCTTGTGTGCACATAGAAATAATTATCTCTTTGCTGTAACATAACTGTTAACATTTATTGCTGCGAAACAGGTTAAAAAAAGGTAGTAGGTCTCAGAGAGTCTCAGTAAGGATAAATAAACATGCATTTTATTCCAAACAAATGTTAATATGCAGGAATCTTATTTAAGACACTCGGAGATGAAGAAGCTTCTCTTCCTCCGAGTACAGCGTGTCAGCCGAACCTTCCCTCGCAGAGAGGCTGCTGGAAGAGACAACAGACACAGGCTGTTCGAGCACCGGGGAATCACCCGTGAAGGCTTTGGGGAGTCCCACAAGACTTGCCAGTCTGCAAACTCAGATGCAACGCAGGGAAGGAAGACTATGGCATGGGGAGACAGCAGAACACCACCACTACTTTTGTATTTAGGTCCTTTCTAAGTAATTATTGTTGTGCAATCCATAAGGGACCTGAAAGACTCGTAGGCATTTTATAGATGAGGTATGCAGAAAGCATTTGATGGCTGCTGCGAGCAGAGACACCTGGCAACAGACAGTCTGGCAGCGACCCTCGGATCACGCCTTACCTACACAGACCCGGTCTCCTCTCTGGTGTAGGAACAACAACTTCATGAGCACAAGGGTGTTCTACAGATCCCCACCAACCCTGATGCCTGGGACATTTGATGTTGGTACTTTGGTGGAGGTTAAAGATAACCTTCATAAATACAACAGATAGAAAAGAAGGAAGACATTTAACTGGAGATATAGCTTTTCCTGTGTGAAGAGAAGTTTCTAGTAAATCTCTATTAGAGTCACAATGCTTCAGCCTGCTTCTTTGCCACTGTGTGGGAGGCTTTGAAAATGCAGAGCTTACTCATCTTCACGGGACTGATAAAAAGACACCTAGGCAACAAAGCTTAAGGGAAATAAAATGCCCAAAGTAAACTATTGCATGGACCGCACAGTTCGTGAGAGGTGGAAAGGGACAGTTTCTAATCTTCTGGCGACTGGCTCAAAGCAGGCATGTCCTCCACTTGTCATCTGGGCTAGTGTACAGTACGTGGTTTTAATGATCAGAGGGCCTGGATTCACATGTGGGCACTGGGGGCAGGCAGGTAACTTGCAATCAAACTAGCAACCAAAGCTGGCACCAGTTACTGCCTTGCTGGTCTCCTCACTAAGAGTGGAACAGTGGAAGGTCAGAAAGGACTTTTCAGGGTACCCCACAGCTACATAAGAAGGGAACAGTGGTGTTTTGCACCAACAGCTTGCCCTCTCAAAAGAAAAATAGGGCTTCACACTCCAAAATCACCAATGCAACATGTTCCCTGGGTCAGGGCTTTTAAAAGTGAGAGACCCTGATGGTTCTTAAATATTTGCAGGTGCTTGATCAGAAGTGCTGACTACAAAACTATGAGGCATGGAAAAATAAGACTGAGGATACGATTTGGTACCTGTAACACTAGAGGAGAACAGTCATTAAGTCCCCCCGCTGCAGGTGCTTATCATGTTCCAGAAAAACCACGTCATGAACCACACCTGCCATCTCCGTGTGTGATCTAGTCACACAGCAGTCAAAAAGAACAGACTATTCACATTTAACAGGGAAAGACAAAGATTAAAATCAAATAATTGGTATAAAATGGCATCTAGAAGAAGAAAAAAAAAAGCAGAAACATTTCTCCAACAACTTTGGGTTTGAAATGAAAACAAGTTAAGTAGATGTATTTAATCTGACATAAAAGAGGATAATGATACATAAGACATTTTGCCCCATAAAGAAATTCAATATAAGTGGATAAAATCCCAGATCCCACACCTTCTTGTAATACTTAAATTTACTTGAGAGAATTGGTAAGAGAGGCAATTTGATGATTTGATTGAATTTTTGCTCTTCTCCAGTCCATCAATTCTTCTGTGTCATATAAAACTCAGATTTGAATTTGTGTAACTTTAAAAGTCACCAAGCCGTGTCCCTAGCTGAAGGCTACCTCAGTTAAGGAGTGCTGCAAGTTGAAGATGCAATAGCTACGTGTCTGTTCTTCTCCTGGAAGAGAAGCTCCCACAGAGGGACTGCAGCAAACGCCTATCAATTAATCCCTCTTTGTAGACAAAGTTCTAAGTGTGAAGGTGACAATTATTGAGTCATTTCTCTCAGGGTTGAAAACTCTAGTTTGATTCTGGCATAATTAAGTTTCCTCTTCACAAACACAGAAAGAGAACAAGCAAAACAGCAGAAGTGAAGAAAAAAATGTGCATGCTACCACAAAGCTTTTTTAACATGCAGATACAAATTCCTGTGCCATTTTATAACTGTCAAGTCTTAATTAAAATACTACATTTCTCTGACTCATGGTGCTGTAGGATGCATGTATGTTATTCACATGAATATTAATCTCTTCCCAG
Organism: Limosa lapponica baueri; assembly: GCA_002844005.1. Classification (NCBI taxonomy): domain Eukaryota; kingdom Metazoa; phylum Chordata; class Aves; order Charadriiformes; family Scolopacidae; genus Limosa; species Limosa lapponica. The sequence continues at coordinate 45,370 of KZ507641.1, forward strand.
GTAGGAGGCTGAATTGCTCAGGGTATTTATTATCACATCATATATGGAAAATTCTTGGGGGTCTTTTTTTTTTTTTTTCCTTTCTTTTCTGTTCTTTTTTTCACATTTCAGCCAGATCATTAACAATTAAGAGTCATAAGAACCATCTTGGTAGTCTATGTGAGAGGAATCCAGCAGTTTGTATCAGTGAGCTGGGGCTCCACGTGTATTAATGAAATGATAGTGTGCACGGAGGAAGGGGAACATGGAAAAGAGCTGGAGGCATCGCTTTGAACATTAAGGATATGAGCAGCTGCTGTAAGCGCCAGAACAGAGGAGACAGTCCTCTTAAAAGCTTCTAAGTAATGACAGAAGATGGAAAGATGTTAATGGGGTGACCAGGGAAATGAGACATGACCTTTTCCAACTACCAACAGAATCACCTGGTTAGACTATCATCACAAGGACCTTTACAATCCTGATACTTATCTGGATAATTTGTATTCGTATCAGCGACTTTCAAACAAGATCTAGGAATGAGCTGATGACACACAAGGCGCAGAAAGCAACTAGCATAGATGCTCTTCTGGATTGAGCAAAAGTACAGAGATAAATGAGGATGCAAATAGATCCAAGAAAATTGTGACGGTCTTCCACCTTCAGTGAAATTCCTGATACTTTGGGAAGGAAAGAAATTAGACAAGGTAGAAAAACATTATGCAATTCAAAAACACAAACTAATAAAAACTAATAAAAAAGTAAGTAGCTACAGCTCATGAGAAACAGGCTTAAAGGACCAGGAGTTCAGGAAGCTGTTAACAGTTAATGAAACCACATTAACAGAAAAAAAGCACAAGTTATCCCAGTGAAGAAGAAGGAAAGGACGTACAATGAGAGACCTGTCCAAAGGAAAAATCACATGCTCTTCAGAGGGCTTGAACCTCTAACTACAATTATCTTCTTATTGGAGTTTTTAAGAACAAGTGTGATTGTGACCAAAAAGAAGCTGCTACTCATAGGAAGGCAAAGCTATCATCAGCTTTGGTGACTGGAACAGTTGATGCCTTAGTTGCTTCAGGTCTTCACTGTCAGGGACAACTGCAGTCACGCAGCTGACAGAATTAATATTGGGGTTTTTTAAAAAAAAGGGAAAGGAAGTTTAGCAAGTTATAAAAAAACAGGCTGCAGTAAAGTAAAACAAATTTGAAAGCAAACAGATAAGGTAGTTATTTCTAAGTCAGCTGGTCCTGATAAATCTTCATCCTCAGGTACCAAGTCATAACGCTGACAATCACAAAGCAGTAAGAATTTGAAAAACAGGCAATGCACTTGAAGATTTGAAAAGGGCAAAGAAAGCATTTATGCTTAAAAAATAGGAAGAGGAGGACTTGGATAATTATGAAAGCGCTAACTTGACTTTTTTCCCCTGCTCCTGGGAATTGAAGACTGGAACAAATAATCAAATTATTTGCAAATCTTCCAGAACATAAAAACGAGAGAAATAACAGTGAGTTTTATGAAGAGTAGAACTGTGTCAAATGCATTTAACTGCCTTCTATGACAAGGTATATTAGTCTTAAGGGTAGGAGAAGAACAGTAGAAGTTTTATATCCTGAGGTCTGGATGAAGCTGCTGAAATAGATGCAAACACGCTGGAAAAAAATTATACTCAGGGTAGCCAACCTCAAAGAGTGTATCACGCAGTGTCCCTCAGGCAGCTGTGGCAGCACACAGCCTGGCAGCTTGGGTACTACACAACTTTTTCACATACAACTTGAAGGATTTGTAGGCATAACAGATTAGGAAGAAACGCACAGCAATGTGCTTAGGGAGTCAAAAAAAAAAAAACCAATTCTGTACGAACAAGTGCAAAGCCATATTCAGCTGTAATCCAGCAGAAATATAGGCTAGGGAACAACTGACAAAGCCCTTCTTCAGAAGGAACCTCAGCTCTGGAAAAGATGAGACGCCAACTACGCATCAGTGTTAGTCTGTGATAAAAAGGTACCATCACAGCAGGATACCTGATATCTTGAGATACCAGGATCACAGCCTGGAGAACAAAGTCTGCATTGCTCTGTAGTGCACATGAGCAGGATCTCTGCTGGGTTTCTACATTCAGCTTTGGACACTGCACTTCAGGAAAAACAAGAAAAGTAGAGAAAAAGGGAAAAAAAAAAAAAAAGACAGGCTGGTTAAAAAGTGCCTGAAAAAAACCTGACAAGAAAAGGCTAAAAGAAAATGGGTCATTTAGTGAACTTGAGAAGAGTGAATGGGGCTTTTTCCTCTTTCTGCAGGAGCCCTTCACAGTTCCAGAGAGGAAAGGAATCCATTCTGCTCCTTTACTATTTCCATGAGAAATAGATTTATACAGCAAAAGAGAGATCTAGAGTAGAGGTTAGAAAAAGCCTTTGGACAGCAAAGACAGCTAAGACCTGGAGCAGGCTGCTGGAAAGCTCCATCTCTTACATTCTTTTTGTCTTAAAGAAATTTTGGATCAGTAATTGCTGGGCGAGGTCAAAGAAAAGCAAATCAAGACATTTTGTGGTCGTAACTAAACTAGTATTTCTGTAACAGTCATCTCAAAGCATGTATTCCTTCCAATTCAGCAGAAACACAAAGATTGATGCTGAACCACCTCATGGACCTTCTACTCTCTCAGAAAAAAAATAGAGAGATACCCAGGGAGAGGCATCACTTAATCTCTTGTCCCTTCTAGTACGTTCTAGCACTTGTTTTCCACTAAGCACAGAACTAAATTGTTTTGCTTCCATGCTCTACAAAACCACAACAAAAGTTCCTTTCCATCTTGTATTTTCTTCAACTTCACTTTCCATGTCATGCTGACAGTTTTAACCCAAATCCCTGCTGCTCAGAAGTGAAGTAACACAGTAATTGTTAGATGAGAAAGAATTTACAAACCAGATAAGCCAAGGTAAAAACTATTTCTGCTATGGCACTTCCAGATGCCTCCCAAAAGGCAAAAAAAAAAATTAAATAATTGTTTTCCTAAAAATTTGCAGTAAAACCAGAAGAGAAAGAAAAGTCCTGCTACTGATAGATAGATACTGTAAAATAATTTCTTTATAAAAACAAAACAAGAGAGCTCTAGAAGAAAGTAGTATTTCTAAAAGAAATATATTAACTCTGCATGTTGGGTAGTAGGCAATAGTTTATCATCTATAGAATATGAACACCATATGTTATCCTTCTGTGGGCATACAGATGGATGAAAGCATAAGACTTTTTTTTTTTAAAAAACAACAACTTTTTGGGTCTTAATCGCTGTTTTCTAAAACAAGAGTGTTTATACTGCTGAAGAAAATGTCACAACCTTTTCCTTTTGACTTCCCAAATGAAGATTATTTATTTTTAAATCTTACTTTCATGAGATGGAAATACCAAGACTTATTATACACCCACTTTCAATTAGTATATATAAAAATATTTGATGTTAAATTTCCCAAGGAACATTTTCACATGACAAATAATACAGATAACTCCTACTAAGCTAACAAGCTATCCTCAAGTTGCCTTGAGAAAAAGTCTTCATTTCAAACTGTTTAACACAAACCATTTAGTCCCAGACATTATTATTACTATTTACAAATTCAGAGCTAATTTCTCTGCTTATGCATCTTTTCTGATATTCATCTCTAGTTCCACACGATGATGTTCAAAATATTTGATAGAATTAGATAGCTTTAAGACCACCATAACATGCTGCAGTCCTACACAACACTTTTGACTAAATTTTTGTCTGCAAAACATCAAAACTCTAAGAGGTGTCTTACAAGGAAGAAGAAATGAAACCTTCAGCCACAGATCTGAAACCAGGCAGCACAGAGAAGGAGCGAAGCAATACTCCATCCTACCTCTTGAAGACGCAGTCGAACTTTGCTAATGGCTCTAATCCAATGGGCTCTTGCTGGAGGAAATGGTGGTGGCTCGTTGTCACCATGGTAGCTTAAAAGCAAGAAACAGAAAATCACTATAAGAAAAACACTCATCTGCAGCATTAAAGACTCAACGTTACACAGTGCAATCACAGCTTCAGCTCTGGAAACTGAAATAACCAACAGACTCCAGTCAACACAGCCCTGCACATGCCCTGGGAAGTAAGAGGCTAAAGCAGAGGTTTCCTTCTACAAAGGAACTGTCTTCGAAACTGATGAGCTGAAAAAGGTATAAGCTAGGATGCAATCCAACCCCAGGAGTAAGATGATGTTGGTCAGAACAACAGGAAAGCAGCCCAAGATACCTGATCAAACCAGTTCAACATGTTGGCATCGTAACTGCACAGACAAAGAGGCAGACGGAAGACTTTCCATCCCCTGTTCCATGTCTGTTGCAAGTCTCTTCTAACCACTGCCTCTTCCTACTCACCCCTACTGCTACAAATGTACAGCCCCTCTTCAGTGGAAACACCGGGCTCAGCGGTGTTTTTCACCACTCACGGCACTTTTCTCGCTCCACCCTTTCGTACACCTTTTAAAGAGGGCATGTGCCTCTGGCAGCAATGCCCCGTGTCAGTGCCCCACAGCACATCTTACATGCCCTAACCTCATGACACCTTGGGCCTTTGGTTGCATTCCTTCTTTCATATGTTGCTGAAGCATAAATCGCTGAAACAAACATCTTTCCCGGTCTGAAAAGCACCCTACACTACTGACAGTATAGAAAAAAAACATATCTGGGAGCAACACGAATCCATGCTACCCATCTAGCTCAGGTGCAGCTCCAAGGATCAACGTTCAGAGCTCAGTCCCATGCATACTCCATGGACACAGGAAGGCACTGCCAGATAGCGGAGAGAACGGGAGCCAGTGATGCAGGAGTATCCAAGTCAGATGCCTAAATTAGCCCAAAATAGACTATGTGAATAACCTTCCCTGCGAACAAATATAGGCCAGCCATTCTGGGACAAGACTCCTGCTGCTCTGTAAGGAGAAGAGGAAAGTGACTCAGAGTTTATAAACAGTTTAACGCTTTTTCTAGTCTTGCTTTCCTTTTTTCATCTTTAGTGTAAGGGTTGCCTACACATGAACTGCTGTGGTTAATTCTCTCATGTAAGCACAGTGACACCCTCTGTACACTTCAAAGGGTACAGACAGGCAGACATCTTTCCACAGACCTAACTGAACCAGAATAAAACAATCCCTCATGCTTATGAAAGTATAACCATACCTACAATAGGAGCTGCAATGACTTGACCACTTCAAGGAAAAAAAGTCACTCCCAAAGTTAAGTAGTGAAATTTGAAATTCCTGTAAAACCTGTACAAAACCCAGCACACGACTCCCCCAAACTTAGCTGAAATACTCTTAAAAGACTGTTTTCAATACTGCTGACAGCTTGGAAAGCCCAAGTGCAAGGACAAGAAAAGCTGCCACAAGTGAGTCAGAGCAACGTGTCTATTCAAATTGTAATTCTACAACCTACAACTATATAAACACTAAGTGTGGTAGCCTACTACACAAGAAAGGAACTAGCGCAGCTCTAACCATGACTAGATGTAGTTCTCGGTTGCTCACACGTAAGCTTGATCACACATGGGCAATGGCAGCAGGTGTCTTTTAGCCAGACTACATTCGTCAAACCAGAAACAGAAAATGCAGCAAATGAGCTTCAAGGTGCTAGCAGATGTTCCTCTTTACATACATAGCAAACAGCTTAAGCTTAGCCAATGTCTCACAGATAACCGGTCCTGCACATAAAGATGTTTCACAGATCAGCAACATCAAAGTTAGTTGTTAGAGAAGACTGTAAAAACAATTACATAATTTGCCCCAGGAAATAGCAAAGGGAGGAATCCTTTTTGAATCAGTTGAGAAGAACTCAGTAATAGTTTCACCTACCTCAGTTGGGCTCCTGCATCAACATCCTTGGGCTTCTCAAGTTCCAGAGGTAACATGGCTGCAGAATGGTCTGCACATTTCTCCTCTGTCTCACAGACCTTCTCCTCCTCTCCTTTGCTGCAAGGCTCCTCTTGCTCCCTGAGCCACGCCTGACCATCCTTCTGGTAGCTGCCCGAACTCTGGTAGGAATGATTCGACTCTCTCTCCTGGTGATCATCTTCTTGCTCAGAGCCATGGGCACTTTCATGGGAATGGTCCAACTCACTTAGGTGAGAGCTTCCCTGGCTGACATTACAAGAGGAGCCATATCTACTACTCCCAGCAGGACTATGAGAAAATAAAAAAATCCATCAGAAAACACAGTGGCTTGGGGAAACGCAAAGCAATATGCACATGTAACCATCTGGACACTAAGTATTACTGAAAAAACATATTATGAGGTCATATTTAACTATTATTTTCCCTGAACTAGTTCTAGACTTCTGAAGCTGAAACCTTTGGTAGGCAGTAGAAATACATCATACACAGCCAACCAGTATATAGACCACACATGCCAATGGTCTTTCTTGCACCAACTGACTACTTCTTCACTTTAGATCAGCTAGAAACTGCCAGTGAAGATATTCTAATAACCAGACAGGAATAAGAACGGAAACATAGCAATTCAGAGTGGAAGTGCTCCTGTCTTCTGCAGTTTCACTGCAGCTAAGGTCTTCACCATGACTGTTTAAGCAGACTATTGTTAAGAAGTACAGCTAACAACTTTATTTTTATATATGTTATACATTTATGTTAAGATACATTGAAGGCAAGATTAAGTTGTCAAGACTATCAACTTAAAACCTTTTACAAAAGAAGAGCAATCGTTCAAAGGGAAGCGGTATGTCTCACTCCAATAGAGCTTTTTCAATAATTTAATATATATAAAAAGCCCAATTCCATAGGGGTGTGATCTCTGTGATTCAAGACACCACTTCCAGGACTGAATTCCTAGAATCCTCATACAAAATACAGTGGACGGATATTGCTCATGCAGACAGGAAAACTACGGCCAAGAATTAAGCAGCACTAATGTTTCTCTCACTTGCACACTTCCGATAATTTGGAGCCAGATGGGAAGTTTTGGAAGTGTAGTGTTGCAACTGTGTGATCAGGGGCCTAAGTTCCACTTGTGTCACACACAAACATAAGTTTAGTGAGTCTCTGTTTTGATTTTTGAGAGCAATTGTAACTTAACACATGCACAGGACTGAATACAGGCTCATGAAATACTGATACCTTCCTTTAGTGGCTTTCCTAACTGCATGAAATAACCTCTGCACAGTAGGAAAAGCAAGCATTAGAATACCTTCACTGGTATCTTTGAAAATGTTTTAAAATCCTCAATAATGTGAAATGAACCTATTTAGCTCTATAATACATCAGCTGTAAGTTAAATTTCTCTCTAAAACAAAAAGTCTTTACCTTACATTTTGAAAACAAAACGCTCTTTCATTCCAATACATTCTACCTAGTGTTACTTTTTTCCTTACAAATAGAACATAATTATCACTAAACAAGAAAGCAAAGTGAATTGTATGCATCAGAATTAACACATAAAGAATATAGCTTCTGAAAAGCTAATGCAATTAGCACTACAAGCATCTCATTCAGTGGGACACAGCGTAAGAACATGGGGAATCCAATCACACAGAAAAAAGAGTGGGAAAAGGTGAGTAAATGGTCTAAGGGCTTGTACGTAACTAGGGACTGCCATTTGCCACATCCTCTGTGACAATTATCAGAAACGCTACAAAAACTTTACAACAAATAGGGGATGGGACTGAGCTACAAACATCAGACACCAAGGCCAATATCTACTGCTGCAGTATTGCATTATAAATGGCCAAAAAACTTGAAACCATTTATTATGCCTCATTTGGAACTAGCCTTTTCTCTTTCAGTTGTTCCACACTATTCAGATCTGCAGCCTGTGCGCTGGGATGAAGCACTGCTCCATTAGGAGCAGAATCAAGCTCCGTTTCTTTCAGTTCAGGCTCATCTGGTGCGTGCTCTTCTGCCCCACCTTCTTTCTGCAGTTCACCTGAAATCACGTTCTGCTGATCTTCTGACTCTTTATCAAGCTTCTCTCCCAGCTTTTTGTTGGATGTATCGCCAACAGCGCTTGCACCAGATGGTTCTTCGGAAAGTTCATTGTCTACAGTGTCAGGCTGCTTTGAAGACAAGTTTACTTCTATATTTGCATCAGTCAGTTGATCTGAGACTGCAGATTTTGAGTTTTCATCTGAACTGACTGTTCCCAACACCTTGTCATCTGGTTTTGATGAAGCCTGTGGTGGTATATGTGGTTCCCTTTTGGCAGAGGTCTCCCTGTTGTCTTTTTGCCAGGGAAAAGAGAAATCTAGCTTTTTCCCAAATACTGCTCCTTGAGCACTCTCTGGCTTACTCACCTTTTCTTCACTACCTCCTTCAAACAGAGTGGAAGAAAGTTTCTTAAAGCTGGACATGAGACCCTGATCTGCCCCTGCTTTAGTAACAGAAGGTGGCTGCTGAGAGAAGAATGACCCAAATGGCTTTCCACTATCAGCAGATGACATAAAGCTGAATTTTGGCAAATTGGGCATGCTTGGTATTTCGAAGGCTGTTTTACCACTGTTTGCATCTGGAGGAACGTCATTAGGTTTAACTTGTTTCTTCAAGTCAGATTTGGAAGAGATCCCTTCTGCAGGCACCTCATCAGTTGCTAAATGTTTCTGCTGTTCAGCAGTTTGCTGTTCTACCTCACTTGTCTTCTCTTCATTTGGCTGGAGCAGATGAACACCGGGCTCATCAGCTGGAGCTGTGGGCTCCTTGCCACTACCACTGATCACGTCCTGCTGATCAATACCAGCGTTGGCCTGGTCTCCTGTAAGAGCAGGCTCTGACTCCAGTGTAGCGCTCTCGTCCAAATGGGAAAGGTTTGTGTCTGCCCCCTTAGTTGGGGCTTCTATTTCCAGTTCAAGCCCATCAGAAGAGCCAGTCTGAAGGACATCATCGGCTGCCTTCTCTGTAGAAGCAGTTTGTTCCTCTCTTACATGTGAAGACTCCACATCTAGTTGGCATGTATTTACATCAGTCTGATCGGTGGTCTCAGCCTGCATTGCATCAACTGCTTTACTGAAATCAGACTGGCGTGGCTTAGTATCTCCTGCCTCAGAAGGCTGTGCATTGTTATCCAACTGCAGAACCTCGAGGGCTTGATTTTCACTAGAGACCGCTGTCTCTGGAGTGATCCTCAAAGGTTCCTCTTTGCAGGTTTCCAAGTTCCTATTTTCCTCAGTTTCTGTTTTCATAGGAGACTCTTTTGTGGAGTTCTCTTCTGCTGAAACAGGTAACACATCCTGCTTCTGAGAGCTCGAGACGTCTCTTTTAGTCTCTCTGGCTGCAACTGTATTTTCTGTCTCCCTAGAGGCCTTTCCTGGAACAGACCCAGTGACATCTTTCACGCTACCGCTTTGAGGCTTAGGGGTGGATTTTGGAGGCATCTGTTTTGGAGATTCTTTTGGACCTTTGAAGATGCCAAATAGATCATTTGTGAAAGCTGGTGCTGGGCCACTTGGGAGGGATGAGAAACCAAAGAAAGAGGAGCTTTTCTTCTGTGCAGTAGGAGGTGCGGTAGCTTGAGGTTGGGAAAAGAAACCAGATAATGTTTTAGTTGGTTTCATTTTTGTCATGAAACTTGAAAACATTTCAACTGAAGAATCCAGTACTGATTTATCACCCTCAGATTCCTTAGGTTTGTTTTGCAAATTAGATGCCTCTGGCATTTTAGAAGAGCGTAGCTCTTGTGCCTGTTGTAACCTGTCACCAAGAGTTTGCTCGGGCAATTTACATTCTGGCAACTCAGGCTGTACACATACTTCTTCTGACACCACTTCATTTTTAATGTCACTCATAATATTTAAGTCATTTAGACTCGGGGAATCTGTTTTATCCATGCTATAATCTTTCTTTTCAGAAGCTTGTTCTTTTGAAGAATAAGGCTCTTTATCAATAGGAAGTCCAACACTGTCCATTTTCGCCTTGCTATCCAAGGCATCTTCTTCTGCCCCTACGGAAGTAGGCTGTTGGCCCTGAGAACCCTCCTGCACACTGGGAGTCTGAAGGCAAGGACCAGAAGCAGCGGAATCGGTTACTGCAGTGTCATCAGTCTGTGGAAGCTTCTCTAAGTCACTCTCTCCAGCTACCACAGCAACACCTTCTACATTATCCACTGCCAGCATTTCTGATTTATTTTCTGGGATCAGGAGATTATTAGACATCTTTTTGCCAGTCACTGCTGCAATAATATCATCAACTTCTTTTTTATTGTCTGTATCTTGTGGCCTGGCAGAACTGCTAGTTTTAACACCAGGGGCAGCGGAAATATTTTGCTTCACATACGGCTTAGAGTTCACTGGTTCAGCTGCTTTTGTATTATTCTCCTGTCCTGGAGCAGTTTGTGGCTTTTCATCCAAAAAGGATGTCAAATTGAAGAAGCTAAAGCTAGTACTTCTTTGAGGTACGCTCTTCTCAGCAGTTGGACCGCTGGAGAAGAAGGAGGGCAGATGAAACAGCCCCTCTGTTTCTTGCTGCTTCCCAGTAGCAGGAGCCGGAGCAGGTGCTGAAGGCTTTGGTTCCTCTGATCCAGTGAAGAAGGAGAATATACTCCTACTGGCCGGCTGCGCTGGCTGTGATTTCGAAGCAGTGATATCAGAAAAGCTGAACGGCAAACTGAAACCCGACTCTTTAGGTGTCTGATCTGGCTTTGGTTTTGCCTGATTAGCTGTGCCTCCTAAACGATTTCCTCCTTGTGGCTTTGGTGCAACCTTGGGTACGCTGCTTTGCTGCACAGCTGACTGACTCAGTTGGCTTATTTGGGGACCTACACCCATTGGCCTCTGTGAAGCATTTCCAGGAGGCACTTTTTTACTCTCGGGAGTCTCTTCCTGAGCTTTTCTGCTTCGTTGTTCCATTTGCACCCCAGGGCTAGGACAGACCTGCCTGTCCCTGCCTTCTGTTCTCACCCCTTCCTTAGGGGTGGAGGACAGACATGGCATACTGGCACTCTGAACACCCCTGGACTTCTCAGTTTGTTGTCTCGACTCAGCCACCGTTCTGCTCTTGGTTTTTGGCAGAGTCGTAGTACTTGAGGTTGGTTGAGAAGGAACAGCCTCCACTTTGAAGAGATCTCCAAGGGATCCAAATAATGATGAGATGCTGGAGGTTTCCTTCTGTTCCGGCTGTATCATCTTTTCTGGTTTATCACTTAGACTTTTTTCCAAATCTGGTGATGGCTGTGGTGCTTTGCTTACTTGTGTTTTGAAGAAATCAAAAAATCCAGAAGTTTGAGTTTTGTTGGCAGTTGAGCTTGCAGGAGAATCTTCTCCAAGACTGAACAATTTCAGAGCGCTTTTAAATAACGTCTCCTCAGGCTCAGTGGCTGGGTGGCTCTGATTTGGCTGTGGCTGACTAGGTTCATTAATATTTGCCTGTCTTTCGAGATGCTTGGAAGCTGGTGTTGCTTTAACAGGTCTGTCTTTTCGTATGGGCATGCCATCTGGAGCAGTTTGGCTCAACTGAGAAGGAGATCTTGTTAATCCTGGTTTTTTAACATGGATGTTTTCATTCTGATTTAATTCTGGCTTTTCATTTCTAGCCACCTCCAGCTTAAGCTCTGATGAAGTATTTCTTCTCGGTTCTGATGTAACAGGGAACTTTTGCTCTGCTCGTGCCTCATCTAATTTTCTATTTGGTGCAAGTGATAAAACATCAGTTCTACTTTCAGATGATTTTGACTGTGTGTCCATTCTCTTCAAGGCGGAATCTTCTGATGTTTCAGGTTCAGGACCTGAAGACTTCCCAATTAGTCCACCCAAAGCGGAAAATAAGGAGCTAACTTTGTTCACTGGTGTTTTCTTATCTTCCTCAGTCTTTTTTGCTTCTGTTACTCTTTCAGTAGATGCCACGGTTTCTTCAGCTTTAGGAGAAGATTGAAACAGATGGAAACCAAAGAACCCTGATGATCCACTCGCAGTAGTTGTCACAGGGACAGCCTTATCCACTTCCTTGGTGTGGACCTCCTTACTCAGGGATTTATTGAAAGCAGCCCTGGAATGTGTCCTGAGATCAAGGGTTAGTGGAGGCTCCTCTGAATAATTCAGGGATTCCTTCTCAGGTCTAAAATCTACTTTGAGTTTTTGAAGCTTATAACCTGAGAAGTCTAATGGCTGCTCTCTCTGATAATAAATAGACTCTTCAAACATTTGTGAAAAAGTCTCCAGATTCATGTTCATTAGCTGATCACTCCTCTGCAAAGCTACTGACAAATCCAGGGGTTTATTTGTTGTATAATCATCTAAAGACTCTTCTTCAGCAAACCAAAACAGCTCATCTTCACTGCCAAGAGGGACTTTAAAACCACAAACAGCAATTGTGTTGTCTTCTAGCACAGCTCTTGGAATGGAATCCATCTGGAAATTATAATCCCAGCAGTCCGGGTAGGAATACGTTTCAGGAGCACACACATAGACATACTGTCCAGTGGGATCAGTGAGCAGCGAATACACGTACTGGCTATCACTGTACATGTAGTATCCACAATCACCATCTTCTGATGGCCACCATATACCCTGCTCAAGCATCATTAGCCACTCCTGATACTCCTGGCTATAGGATGAGTACATAAAGCTTTCATCCATACTTAAAGTCTCCTGGTCAATTAGCGTCCACATAGTTCCATCACAGCCAGAGGAGTAGCTTAAATCCATGGGCAACTCCTCAAATGAGTAACTGCCATCTCTTTCAAGTGGTGGAAAGGTGCTATAACTTTCATTGAGAGAATTAGCAGTCCACGCATCATTTTCTTCTGAACAAACATCTTGAAACATTAACTGGTCATATGACTCATATGACATCACACTTAAATCTAAACTCTGCCCATCAAAGTTGGCATTACTCTGCCAATCCATCACATTGGCATTTCCATCCTTTTTACAGAGATTCACCACCATCTCATTTTCAGGCCAGTCCAAGAACTGAGGGGGCAGAACAGAGTTCTGGTTTAACATGTAGTAAACAGGTATTGCTATTTCATGAGTGTCAGCCAGTTCCCCCACTTCATATTCCCATTCAAAGCTAGAATGGCTTCTTGTTTCCTGATAAGCTGAGTACTTCTCCGTAAGGTTATAGCTTTTATTAGTCAAATTGAGAAATTCATTTGATCCTTTGTTTAGAACGGTTGGAAAAACTCCAGATTCTGCATCTTCATAAGGGATATGCCTACTATTTACAGACTTTCCAGATAAGTCTTGTACTTTGTCTTGAAGATTTAGAGCATCAGGGAGCACAGGATGCCCGCAGTGGGGAACATGGGGCTCTGTTGTTTTATTTACTCTTCCACTGGACAGCTGGTCAGTAGTTTTGGAAGATTCCGTCATTTTCACATTATCCAGTTTCTCCTTTGGTTTGGGCAAGAGATTTTTTAAGAAGCTGGGAGCTTCTTGCTTTACTCCAGTGCAAGTGCTTTTCTGGCCATCACTCTCGCTTTTAGTAGTGAAGTCTTGATTATTCATTGTTTTTTCATTGGAAGAAATGCGAAGAAAGCCAGAAAGAAAACCTGGTGTGTTCTTCTTCTGCATATCATCTGCACTTGCAGCTTCTAGCCCTCTGGCTGAAGAGGTGGATTCAACTGAGCTGTCGTTTAAGTCTGATGCATTTAGTCCTTCTCTTGTTAATCCTCCTTTTACATTTCTAGGTTGTTCCTGAGTACTCTTAGTTCTCTGTTGCTCTCCTGCAGCCTTAGAGGTAGCAGAGGCACTCTCCTGGTGTTTTCTTCTTCTTACTTGGGCACTAGGTAGGTTTTCTTCATTCACGTTTTTCGTTTGTTCTAATTCCTCCTTACGGTCTGATAAATTTGGAACAGAGCTAGATTTTAATGAAATCGTACTTTCTGATTTACTGTTTCTGTCTTCAAGCAAAGAAATGCCACTAGAGCTCTGATGACTTTTTTGGTCCTGCGAAGGTGCTAGATTTTCCGCAGAAGAAAATTTAAATAATGAAGGAATAAAGCCCCCTTTCTCATTCTTTTGTTCCTGCTTTTCTGAAAAACCCAACCCACTGAAAAAAGGAAGTTTCCCAGTGAAAGGAAATGAGTGCTCTTCATTTGATGAACTATTTTGTCTTACATCCTCCTCAGACTTATGGCTGTTAAAATGTTCAGATGTACTTTCTTTCTGCCCTTGTTCGGCGGAAGGAAGCAACAATTGACTGAAGGACTTTTTGAGTGGACTGAAAAAGCTTCCAGATGCTGTACCCTGATCTTGAGGCTGCGAATTAAGTTCCACATTACCCTTGTTTTGCTTGTTTCTCAGTCCATGACCTGTGGTATGCTGATCCCCTAAGCGACTTGCAGGAGGCTGCTGCTCCCTGGCAGTGGGTGCACCCCCTTTCACAGTGGCATCTGGCAGATTTGTAGCATGATGCAAATCTGGCTGCTTCTGTGGCACATCCTGCTGCTTGGGAGCCAAGAGACCATCAAAATTGGCTTTCAGACTGAAGGAACTGACTGAGTTTGTGAGCCTGCCAAAGATTGAAGACACGGAAGTGCCATTTGCGTTTACCTCTGCCTCGCTTCTAGTCTCGGTCGTCCGTACCTCCGGAATAATGTTGCTGGTGGTCCTGGCTGCCGTCTGTCCAGGTGGCCTCTGACTCCTGTTTGCCTCATCATCTCTCACAGCATGGCTGTCCTCCTTGGTGTGCTCTTCTTTCATGACTTCTTGTTTTGGCACTTCCTTCTCTGAGAAGATCTTTAAAGGATTAAACATGCCTAGAACAGAATTCACAACCGAATGTTGGTTCTGCTGGCTGCCAGAGGTAGTTCCTTGTGATTGCTGGAGATGATGCGGAGCAGAAGCCTTACTGTCCATCTCAGCTGTTTCCAGCTTGTTGGAGTTCTGGGCTTTTTTATCACCACTCACCTGGGATGGTAGCAAAGAGTGAATGGAGAACTTGGTGTCAGCTTTATTATCCGCCATCACTCCAGAAGGTGAACTCTCGCTTTTGGGCTTACTGGAAAATACATTTGAGATTCCACTTTCTGATGAGTTTCTGTTTTCTGTCTTCTCTGGAGTGGAAGAAACAAGCTTTTCAACAGAGGCTGTGAGCTGCTTTGTGCTTGACCCCACCTTTTCAGTGAAAGAGCTGAACAAGGAATTCACTGTATTCTTCACACCTGACAAGTCTGGGAGAGATTCAGATTTGCCCGTGGTACTCTCCTCTGCAGCAGGATGTTTGGGCTGTTCAGACTTCCTGCCTTCTAATGAATTACCAGCATTACCCTGCTTCAGGGACATGCTCTCAACATTTTTTCTGGTCTCTGACAAGGTACCAAATTTGCTGATTTCTTCCTCCTTCTCAGCCAAGTATTCTGAAACTGATTCTACCAGACACTGAAGTTCATCCATCGTGTCTATGTACTCCTTGCTGGGTTCTTCAACAGGAGACAGTGTTAAGTCTTGCACAGGATGACCATGTTTGCTGCCTTTAGTCTTGCTTTTTGTATCACAGCTGGCCTTTAACTGGGAGCCAAAATTTGCAGGGTAATTAACAGTTAAGTTTCTCAAATGGCTGATGTCAGAATCACACCACGTTTGTGAAAGGGCAGCCAGTTCCTCCATTTCATCGTCTGAAGCAGGTGAGTACTGAAACTCATCGGAAGCGCTGCTGTCAAATTCCTCAAGGATATCCACAGGCACAAAAGTGTTATCCGGCATCCCTAGGAGTTTCATGTCTTCACTGTTACTGAGGTGAAGCGAGCCCTCGTGGTTCACTCCCTGCTTGTTGGGCAACTTGCCACTTTTAACCATTAAGCCATTTTTGTACGGGCGCAGGATGGGATAAGCAGGCAACCGCTCCTTACTGTCAGAGTTGCTGCCATATTTTCCATTTCTGCCATATACTGGGAAATCATCATTAGGTTCAGAACCAGCTACCACACCATTGAAATAAACCGTTTTCTCCCCAGGAAACTGCAGACATTCATTACTTTGCAGGCTTATCTGTTCACTGTCTTCAAAATTGTATCGCAGCTTCTTTTTCCTTCTCCTATCTATTGTATCATACTCCTGAGGATACCTAGGGACATCTACAGACCCTGACTCCACACACACATTTTGGCAGCACCTTGATCTTTCACAGTGATTGAAATTTTCTCTTTTTGAGAGAGTTTGCATCTTTTTCGTCTTTGTTTCCTGCCAACTTCTATTTTTATGACTCTTTTCCAAGAATTCCTCTATTAGCAGTTTTCCTAGCTCTTCATAGTTACTGTCCTGTTCTTCTTCTCCATCTTCAGAGTTAAATGGAATGATCCTGACTTTTTCATTTCTAGCTAGAGATCCTTTTCTAAGATGAGAAATAAGGGGGATAGGAGGAAAAGGAAGAGAGGCAGTGGAAAAAAATAGGAAGGGGAAAATAACAGTTTTAAAAAGAGCTCTAGAAAGGACAGAAAAAATAGTAACGAAAAAACATGCATTAAATAAAGGAAAATTAAAATCAGAACCACCCAGAGATAACAAAACTGAAGACCTGCCAATCTACCACCAATACATTTCAATCAAATAGTCAAAAAAAGCAGCACGGGTTATGATATTCCACCGGTTACAGTTGCACAAAATTTAGAAATGCCTGTTTGAAGGAGAACAGCTTTTTGTGATCAAGTGAGGGCACACAGCCTTGGCTGTACCAGTACTCTGCTGTTACTTTTTTAGGCATGCTGAAAAAAGTCGCTTATTACAGTAACAGGACTACTTTGAGATACAGTGCCCACGCACACCATTCCACTATGCTACGCATGCATTTCGGTCACTCTAGGCTGCAGACTTTGTTTTAGCAGTATTCATAAAGCACACAGGCACCTTGTTTCTCCCAGGGGTGGCTACAGAGCAGAGACTTCATGCAAAGACTCAGGAGTCGCTGGAGTCCAGGGAACTGCGCACAGGGGACAAAATGCAAACTGTGAGCACCAGCAACGCAAGGAGTCCCAGCTACTCCACCACTCCTCTTTGCTGGGAGGGCTCCCACTGCAGCTAATGCCCTCAGCGGGCTCCTACCAACACAAAATGAAGATCCTCAGAGCTGTTACTGGATCAGAAGGCAAACCGCAGCACTGGCGATGGGTATTAGTCCATCACAAGCCTCAGATGCTTTTCAGGATCTGTACTTCCCATTTACAACGCATCTAGACAGATCCAGCATTGTATACCTGTCTGTTGTGGGAAAATGAATTTAAGCAGCCAGTGCTTTGCCATCAAACAATCTGAAGCTTCCTAAAAACCCAAGTAAATGACCCTTGGAATTCTGGGATTAATTTCTAGCCCTTGATCAGAAGGATTATCTCAATTGTTCAACAACACAAAGGCTCGTAGCAAGAAAGCTTCCACTTTATCTAAACCTCACAAGAGGAGTTCCTACTAGCGTACATAAAAATAAACAAAAATCAAAATGCTCATCTGAAAGATGCACTGCAGCTTTGCCCACATCATTCACTGTTGAGAACTAAGGAGCATGAGGGCACACATGCCCCGACCCTGTCAGAGCAGGGCGAGAGAAGGGAAAGGGCACAGGGCACATGGACACTGTATGGATACTGCTAATACAAGAGTCTTCACCTTGAGAGTTGCCTGGGGCACCCCCATGTAGGATACTGATGGGATAGCCCTGGAAGACAAACAAGTCATTGCATTTTCACTACTGCTGGTTTAGTGCTTCATTTCCACCAGTATTATTAGCTATCTTACACTAATTGCAAAGATACTCATTACTTTAAATGAGCCCTGTTGTACACAATTTAGAACACTTACTACACTTCTTGCTTGCAATTTTAAGCTGGTAATTGAAATAATTTTCTTTAAAAAGCTAATGAAATTTAAAAGACTCCCAGGGCCACCATAGTTACTGGATCAAGCCCTTCCACATCTCAGCTGAAAGCAATGGGAGCTACGTGAATACCTGAAGAGCCATTAGCTGTAAACGCTGAACTAACAATTGACTAATTTAGGCGTAAAGGAAATTACTTTTTCTTTTTTTTTTTCTAATTGAGCTCCTCCCCCTTGCGTTTCCCCTGCTGTTCTACAAAGCATTCCTTTTACTAGAAACGAAGCAGTGACAAGAAGCCCAACACCGGAGAGGAGAGAAAAAGATAACAGCCCAGCATGAATCCACCACAGATCCCAAACAGAGCCAAGGCAAACAGCGAGTATCAGCTGGAATGTACCACGAGACCACTTCACGGCAGCGACAGCAAGGAGACAGGCACGGGGGCTGCGAAGAGGTTAACCCACCTATCGGACAGATCTAGAGAGCGCCTGCTCTCTAGCGAGCACTGGCGGCTTGTCATTTGACTAGACTCAGACGCAGACTCTAGGTCAGTTCGGCCACTCACAGTGGAATCTACGCTACCGTATCGCCTTGGAAGTAAATAGAGCGAGAGCAGGGAGACATGGAGGACACATGGTTACACAAAATGAACACTGCAAAGAAAAGTTAGTGCTTAAAAAAAAAAAAAAAAA
>KZ507641.1:68262-78498 GCA_002844005.1 Limosa lapponica baueri
CTTTTTAGTCGTTTAAATGCTGCATTGTTCTTGTCAGTCTTTAGTCAATTGAACAGAAGTGAACAGCAATCACGCACTGCTTTATTCAGCCTTATTAAAAGCACAATGTACATCAATTTTATTACAGTTCAGTGCTTGGGAGAATCACGCAAGATGTGCTACACAAAAATTATTTGATACGCCAAAGTACCAAACCCCTCTGAGAAGCACTAAACTTCCAGTCTGTGGAGCAAGGGCTGATCTATTTGTAGATCACAAGGCACACACCATACTCAGAAGGACAAGGAGCTATTACTCAGCTGAGCAATGTCATTGCCGAACACTTGAGCTATTACCATCTAATGCACAATAATTACTTTTCTTGGGACCGAAACACTGTTTCAAAGAGCTTTCCAATGCCTCACTTTGCTGCTCAACTCATTTCTGCTTCCCATCAGATGTAACCCTCACTTAAGGTAAAGCCCAAATAACTCTGGTATGATGCAAAGTTCCTCCAGCTGTGGCTGCATAATCAGTGTAAGCACTTGTAGGGGCTTAAGTCAGCCCAAATGAGTTACAAGTTTGGGATCTGGTAAAAGACATCACACCAACAGCTTTAGGGATAAACAATTTGTCTCAGCACAACAGTATAAGAACAAATACAAATCAGTAGTACAATTATCTGGGTAAAAAACAGTGAATCCAGTAACTCACTAATTCTGGGCTAAATTTAATACCAGGGCGTACAAAGACTTACACAATTATGGTTATCAGGTAGGAGGACACAGCTTCTCCAGGTCAGCAACTCGGTCCTGGGGGTGGGCTCAGAAATCTCTGAATTCCCCAATCAGACTGTTGCAGAAGCACTGTCTGGACTTGTTAACCAGTCACCACACCTCATCTCTGCACTATCAAACGAAGATTTCCCATATGAACCACAGTATCTCTAAGCAACATCTAAAAATAGTTGATTAGCTTAAATGTTAATCAACCATTTACAGCATATACATTTATAAAAGGTGGCACCAGAATTTCTCCCAGCTCTTACTGGTGTTTAGCAAGAGGAAGTTTCTTAGAGGTCATGACACAGAATGCCTCCCCAATGGCACGTTCAAAGGATGCAAGGCTCTGGCTACCACAAACATGGATGAGGCAGGAACACACTGTTTCTCTGATGTACCTACAGGATCCATAGATGTTAATACCAGGCAGAAATCCTCAACTGACTCATAAATAACGACCAACCCAAGAAAGTCTTACTCACGCACTTGGTCCTGCAGTTGGGTCACAACAACCCCGTGCAGCACTACAGGCTGGGGGCAGAGTGGCTGGAGAGCTGCCCGGCAGAAAAGGACCTGGGGGTGTTGGTCGACAGCAGGCTGAACATGAGCCAGCAGTGTGCCCAGGTTGCCAAGAAGGCCAACAGCATCCTGTCCTGTATCAGGAACAGCGTGGTAAGTAGGACTCGGGAGGTGATCGTCCCCCTGTACTCAGCACTGGTGAGGCCCCACCTTGAAAACTGTGTCCAGTTTTGGGGCCCTTACCACAAAAAAGACATTGAGGTGCTGGAGCAGGTCCAGAGAAGGGCAACGAAGCTGGTGAGGGGTCTGGAGAACAAGTCTTATGAGGAGCGGCTGAGGGAGCTGGGATTGTTCAGCCTGGAGAAAAGGAGGCTGAGGGGAGACCTTATTGCTCTCTACAACTACCTGAAAGGAGGGTGTAGCGAGGCAGGGGTCGGTCTCTTCTCCCAAGGAACAGAAATGGCCTCAAATTGCACCAGGGGAAGTTCAGATTGGGTATTAGGAAAATTTTTTACACTGAAAGGGTTATTAAGCATTGGAATGGGCTGCCCAGGGAAGTGGTTGAGGCACCATCCCTGGAGGTATTTAAAAGACGGGTTGACGTAGAGCTTAGTGACACGGTTTAGTGATGCTTTTTTATCAGAGTTAGGCTGATGACTGGACTAGATGATCTTAAAGGTCCCTTCCAACCTAGACAATTCTATGATTCTATGACGAATTGCAACCACCCTGTAGGCAATCTCACTTTACTGAACAGAAGTGTTCACAAAGGAAGACATTGCTCAGCCTGATTAAAAGCACCAAAACCTGACCCACACGTGGCTTATAGCACACAGTGCCTTTGCAAGAAAGCGTACTGTGAAATGCCTGCACGTGGTGATGCTCCCATTCATTAACATACTTGACAGTTAAATTTCATTTAAACAAGAGACTGACAAGAACTTGCCGAAGCAGCTTTGGGGACGCAGCATCCCTTCAGGAGGAGGGGTCAGGCATTACAGCCCATGTTTCAGCAAAATATCCCTCACAACACACACGGCGTGATAAATTCAAGCACAATCTTCTTTAAACAGACGACACACCGAGTCTTCTATAAGGAAATTTGTAGCTTAGCCTTAGCCTCTGAAGATCAGTTAATTAATAACAAGATACATAACACAATAAACACAGTAAGTCAGTAATCTTTTTATCCCAGTTTGAGAAATGTCACATGTACCAAAGAGCTCTCAAGGGATGAAAACTGCTTCCTTGTTGCTGGACCCACTGTGTAGAGAGCGGGGGGTAAGGCTGAAGGGGCAGGGCAGAAGCATGCTCATGTTCACGTTTAATATTGAATATTCATGCATATAGGCAGCATAAGAAGAAAACCCATTGGACAGTCACATCACAAAGCAGGATTTTACAAAGAGTGGGGAAAATCAAGAAGGGAGACCGCTTCTCTGGAACAAACCAGCCTGTTATTCCTCCCCACTCCTACACCTCCAGAAGTTACTATACCACTGCTGAAGGGCAGAACACATTTAGTTTTTAATACCCTGACCTCAAAACCACTTTGCAGAGTCCTGTCACGCTAGCTCTACTAGTCGCATTTAACCTCTGGCAACTTTCTTTACATCAAGCTTCAGGACAGGAAGGAAAACTAACAGCAAAATTATTACAGGTGACTGGATGAATGCACTTTCACAAGCGTTTTTGTTGTTCTAAGGTCCCAATGCACAGCAGGAGCTCCTCTCAAAAGGCTGCATTCAGTTGAAATTGCCTCCTGCTTTTCTAGCAGTGATGTCTTATCAGCCACCAGGAGCTGGGGTCAAGTTATCCTCCACAAACTTGAGGAAAAACTTGGACAAAAGCAGCAAGTGCAGCAAACTCAGGCACCTGGGAAGAAGGTGGTTAATTTAAGGTTCTGTATCCCAAAATCCCCACTACTTCTCCAAAATAAACCACCAAGCTTTCACAGCTTTTGTCTATTTTTATAACAGTAGAAGAGAAGGAAGTGTACTAAGCGAAGGAATGACTTCCAGTCCAAGTCCAGAAGAGATCTCTGCCAGCTCCACACCAGGGCCTTTGCAACTCACCTTCCCCACCCTTCATCCACTTCAACTGCTTTTCGTGATTGCTGTCAACAACTTATTTCCTTAAGTCTCAGACCCCAACACTCCACCCTCTAACTGAATCACCAGTCACTTCTGATAATCATATACACTTTCTGAAATCTTGTAATCAAAATGCATACTAGTTTAAAGAGAACTACTGAAGTAACAAGGAGGAAAAAAAAATCTCAGAAGGATAAGAGGGCATATTTTTGAGCCTCTTCTAGAGCTCTCCATGCTAAAAACTCATAGGTTTTGAGACGCTTTTTAAGTGCAGCTTCGCAAGTCATTAGTCATCCTATTGCCCTCACCACTTAAAAATACATTAGAAATTCGCATAATTTTAAGACAGCAAGTTAGCAATATTCAGTCTTCAGTTTAAGAGCTTTCATAACTTTGTTTTTCCCACTTGAAAATACTTTCTGCAGCTGAAGAAACAGCCAAGAACTGGCCTGGCAGTCTGAGGTGCAAAGACTACCTTGAACACCTACCCTACTTCTTTAAGTCTTTCCCTTTCCTAAAATGAAGCCAGGTCAGCAGCACAAGATGTCCCTTTCCTAAAGCTCCCTCTGCCCCACCAGCAAAACTCTGGGCTGCAGCACTTCTCTTCCAAGAAACTCTCACCAGGAAAATGCCTTCCCACTACCAGCATGCTGTTTCTGCTGCTCCCTTCTCTGTTGCTGTTGTAAGCTTACCATTAGAAGTATATTTTCATTACATTGTCAAGCTAAAGGAGATCACTTGGAAATGTCATCAGCCCAGGCTGAAGCCTGCCTGTAAGGATGCTAACATGATTTCAAAGAGGACGGCACAGGAAGGATGAAATAGAGGGTAGGAAGGAGGAAGGGAGCTCCATGAATACAAGCACCTTTTAAACAAAAACACCACACACCAACATTCCAGATAAACAGGAGAAACACCCTCTGCACAACCCTCCAAAATCTCTGACCAGCCAATGCCTAAGCACCTCATTTCCCTCTCAAACACACAAAATTGGGGAATAAAATAAAGCTATTTAGGACACTAATCCTCGTTTTAGTAGTCTACAGAAATTTAGTTAGTTCTCAGTTATCCTACCACACCTCTGAGAATAGCCCCAAACGATGGAGACATCCAACGCTAACAGTGTGAAGAGGTTGGTTAGCACTGTTGATTGTCTAGAGAACTCATGGTCTGACGAAAGACAGCAGAACACAGAGGACAAAACATGTTGTGAGAGGAGAAACTCGGAAGTCGCTGGTGGGGGACTTCTAAAATGCAGAACACGTCCATTTGTGAAATACAGCGTAACATTAGCTGGACATGAGACTTAAGTTACTTGGCTGCAGTAAGAGTGTCCTCTCCAAACTCTGCTATGTCACAAATGGAAAAGCATCAGGCGGACTCTCCTCCCTGCTGGCAGTGGTCACAGTCACCTTTTCTTTGCATGCCCCCCTCAGCAACACCCTCACTCTTTTTTTTTGACGCAGGGAATAGACACATTGGTTTTAGGACCGATGGACCACTCTTTGCAGGTCCTACAAGCAGCAGAAGCTACACACTGTAGCTTAGGCAGAAGCCTTACCTGTTGGAACTTGTGAGACTTCCAGAAAGCGAAGATGCACATTTTCTGGAAAAATGAACAAAAACATTGGGCTGTGTGGCCTCTGCAAGGGTTCACACACCAGTCTTCAGGTGTGGGCATCAGCTCTACGTATCACAGACAGCCGTGGTATCTGAGTTTTATCTTTCCAAGGTTGCTAAGTGCTAGTTAAAGCAAAACCCTACCATTTTTGCCACAATAAGGTCTCACTGAGCTTGAACGTGCTACAATACCTTCTGTCACGCTGGTGTCCACCAGCCATTCCTGCTTTCAGATTTGCTCCTGTATGTAGTATCTGGAATGCCTGTGATCACTCCCACTACAGGTTCCCTTGTGGTTTTCGGTTACTTTGAACATTGACTTGGGGTTACATGGGTACGAAGACCAACACAAAAGAAGGGTACAAGCAGAAAAACAAAACCATCTTTATGGGAAAAGAAGAACAGTCAAATTCTTCCTTCTTATCCTCAAATTCCAGTAAAAGCCACAAGCAACTCATTTAAAACACGTCCAAAACAAAAACAGTGAAAAAAAAATGAATGCACAGCCATCCACGGAAATATGAAAACTCAATGAAAGTAAAAGAAAATACAATGGTACAGATTTCCTATATGCATGAATATTTCCACTTTCCTTGTACTAGACCATGCTGCATCACTATAGGATCAGAAAACTTGCAAGAAATCAAACTGTTACGTACTCAGCTGCTCTCCCCATCCGAAATAACTCCAGTTGCCTGCATGTAACACAAATGGCAGCAAAGAATAGGAATGGAAAAAGAAGGCTTAGAAAAACAAACCACAAGCATATTTTTCATGTATTTAAAATGCCTTATAGATTGTGAGCTTGAAAAGTAAGAGGTTTTTTTTCATTATAAAACCAACATTGTCTACTTGGGGGATTACTATTCACTGTCCAGTTTGTTTGTAAGACATTCTGAAAATTAAGATCACTATAAGCTCTAGGAATAATTAAGCAATCATGCATTTATTAACACAAGTAGACAAAATATTTATCAGCACACTACTTAAAAAGAGCAGTTAAACACTGTATTTCCTAGTACATGCATTATCAGGATTACAGAGAGAACTCTGCAGAAACCAGAGACCGGTTAAGAAAAGAATCTGATTCTCAGCTAAACTGTGCAAGTCAAGTGGCAAAAGCTGTTTCATGTTTCCCCTCCTGCCCCCTTCCCAGAACACAGTTAACCCAGTGGTGAAAGCACCACACCAGTAAAAATAGCATGAAAAACTCTGTGTGCACGTAAATCAGCATCAAGTGAAGAGTATTTGGTTAGCTAGATACACGCACTGATAGAAAACCCTCTCTCTCGCAGCATCCTAAGAATGCAAATAGTCACAAGTTAATTCTACAATGGTAAGTTAGTCTCTCCATGTTAAAATTAAAGGTGACAACAAACTCATGCTAGAGCTAAACTGCAAGTTGGTAAGACATCCAAGTTATTACTTATCAATATCCATGTTGTCAGCCCAAGTTCATACTCGGTATGATGGAGGCAACAAACTACCACATACAACCCTCAAAGCACCTTGGAAGCACGAACACAACTTATAACTCCAAAAAAAGCTTCAGAACCAGTGTTTTTAGAAGATGGTGTGTAAAAAATGCTTTAAAAAGTGAAGTTTATAGGAGTGTTGATGTGTAAGTGTAGCAGGCAATAAACAAATCCTTCATGTGCAGGCAGAGAACAAGCGAGAGCCTTCTGTCCTGGCTACCAGCCTCATCTCTAGCTGCCAGGCAGGCACACATTTCAAAGAAGGGAGACAGCTCAGGGGATTCAACAAATCCCTTCCCCTGCCCTCATCAACAAGACTCACCTAATTTGTGAGTCTTGGACTAGTTCTTGCTTTTACCTAAAATTGCAAAAAACAGTTCTGAAAGAAAATATCTTTGTCCTCAAGAAATCACCGCCAGACTAGTACGCAAGCAAGCTCCTGTTGAGTAATTTGGCTTCCCAAGGGTTTAGTCCCTATCCGTAGGTACTACATGTATTTCTATGGGAAAAGGTGGGCAGCAGAAAGAAAATAGTCACAGATGTGAACTACCCCAAGGGAAAAAAAAACCAAGCAAAACAGAGTTTAACCCTCTCTCCCTATCTGGGAAATAATGGTGCATCAGAGCTACAACCAGGTGTCTCCTTTCTTCTCAAACCTCTAAGAGGTTCACAAAGCAATGCAATTCCTCAGATACACCTCAGTACTCCAGGGTTCCTGGACTCCAGGCTCTTGCACACACACGTGTGGTGCTTTGCACAGGCATGGCCATAGCTCAAGTTTAAGTGGCACTTCTATTATCTAGTAGAGCTTCAAAGGTAGGTCATTCTCTTATGACTCCTACAGGAGTAGTTAGAGGGGGGAAAAAAAAAAAAAAAAGTAACACATCTGCTTGCTCTGGTCATTAAATGAAGCAGCTCTGACCAAGCACACACACGGAAACTATTCAGTGATATTTTTTACCAGGTTGAATTAGAAAGAACCACATATTAAACTGGTACAATGCTGAATACGTGCAGTTTCCATGGAGTATAAACGGGTTGTTCCTCTCCTGCCTACAGGAATAACAAATAAAAACTTTTTTTCTTGTTTACACAATTTAACAAGTGAGAAAAACTAAAATCTGTAGAGTGAAGTACCAACAGACTACCATCTGAGACATGGCAAGTGCTTCTTCTCAGGTCCACAGCAGCAAGTGTGACAAGCCACCACTTGGACAATGCACCTGGGCCAGTTGTGCTGGCAAGATGAAGAAGTAGCCAGGTGCATCAGAAGCCTGACAGCATCCACCAGCCAGTGCTTACATGGCCTGGCCACAGGGCCACCATCTCAGGCTTTGCCTAATTATCAGCTTTGACAGAGGCATGAGTGCTTTTCAGGGGAAAAGAGGAGAAAGAGGAACGTGCCACCAAGCCAGCAAAGCAAACAGAAGTAAGGGACATGAGGAGAGGACTGAGGAAAGAGAGCAAGAATTTGACAGACTGAGCAGGCACTGAGCTTTAATTTGCTGCAATACACAGTTCACGTCAAAGAGAAGACAATTTCCTATTAATATGTAAGTCAAACAATAGCTTATGTGCATCTTATTCCTGAAAATCTCAAGCCACTAACACACGCGATAGCAACCTCAGCACCTCCTTCCATCAAAAGGTTCCTGTCTCAGGTAAACAGCGAGAGGCAAAGGAACCCAACACTAAGGCATTTGCAGCCTGGATTACGATTAAAGAGCCAGAAAAACTCTGCAGTGGCACCACGTTATTGCACTCGGACTACCTGCTACTTAGGCCCAAGGCTTTATTCACAAATGAATGTACCTGGAACTTCGCCAAACTAGGGAAGAGATATTAGAAGATACCAGAAATTTCCAAAACCAGCATACAGATCAGAAAAACTGAAGAGGAAATGCAGCTTACCTTTTCCCAGAGATAAAACTCTGAGACTGACAGCCTCTGCGCAAACCTCAGCTCAAACCACTGTTATCTGCACAGAGGAAACGAATGGTTTTTCAAGGGAAAATAGCAAGCCTGACCCCTGAAACCATCTCACTCTTCCTAGCCCTTGTCTCCTTGACAGCAAACGGTCTGATGGTTGGCACAACACTACTCACAGTTTCAAACTGCAACAAGGAGAAAACCACCAATGCTAAAAACAAGCCTCAAAGATGCAAGGTCTGTCCTCGGAGGAGAAACATTACCACCTCCTGTAGACAAGAGTCCTCAAACTGACAGTGATATCCCCGAGCCAGCTGCCTACCTGTCTACCCTACAGCTAACCAAGTTCCTTACGAACAGCGTGAAAGCCCCACAAGCTTTCAAAGGCAGATTAGAGACCACTATTTCCAAGACAAATAGCAGTCAACGCCAAGCAGGGCGGAGTGGAGAGAAGAGCAGCTGCCTTTAGACACCAGCTCCTCACCCTGCAAGTTCTCTTCCCACACTGAGAAGCTGGGTCTTGGCTGACCAGGGCAGCCTACAGCTGGAGACTCACTGGGAAGGCAACACTGCAGGAGCAAACAGAAAGAGGTGCAATAACAGAGAGCAAGGGATTTTTCAGCCAGAATCTCAAAACTTCGCTTTTGTTTGTTTTTGCTAACACCCACTTCACTTCAGAGTCTAACATTTCGGATAAAAGATGAATTTATTAAAGATTCAACACATATGCTGCTTCATTTAAGATTCAGGAGCTAACAGTATATATCTCAGTCCTTCAGCATAATCGCAGAAGACCTGGGCTGACAGTCTTGATATTTTGAAGGTTAATGAAAACAGCATTTCTTTTTAGCCTTTTCAAGTTGTTTTTCTGCTTCAGAAAAATAATATGCATAACCTCGATTTGTTAAGTAACAAACCCTTCCACAACACCTTTGGGAACAAATTTAAGCCTGTATAAACTTGAACTGAAGACACCAAGAAGTCCACACAGACACAAAATGCAAAGTTGCAATTCTAAAAACATACAACACGACCACATATTAACACTGGAATAGATGATACAGACAAATCAGACTAGTTACTCTGTGTGCTCTTAAATACCAACAGTGTGTGTCTTGGTTATCACATTATTTTGTATTCATAAGTTTCAGTACTCAAAAAATGAGGTTTTATATAAACCTCCAATTAAGGACTAAGCGATGCCAGCAGCCTGGTGCCTTGGAAGCTACAACATTCTTGTCGTTAACACATTTTATAAAGCACATCTAAGTTCCCACAGTTAGCTGAACATAACATATGCTCGTTCTGTGTCTCAATTATGCAACTATTCAAGGAGGAACTCCTCCTCCTCACTTCACACTGTCAAGCCTGGATCAGCAGGGACACTGAAGAAAAGCTGAATATTCCAAGTTTTTAATGCAGGCTAATTTGATTGCCTGTGTGCCATTTTGTTTTATTTCTATTTACAAGTCTCTCAGAGTGCTTGGGACCTACTATCCCCATCAGAACATTACTGTTTACTGCTGTCCACTGCTTACAGTCATGTTGATAAATTATTTAATCCTCCTGTTATATCCCATGCTGAGCGAAGACAGAGAGCATCTAAACAGGTTTATAAAAGTAAAATGAGCTCAGGAAATGACACTATATTTGGTGCTTATAAAGTCCTGTTTATAGAATACAAACAGAGACGGGAATGTCCTGGTCAGTACTTTCTTCTAGATTTAATAAATCTCTTTTTCCCCTGACTAAGACCCTCAACACGGTGCACATAGATCTCAGATTCCATAAAAATGTACATTCTTCTAGCATTCAATGTACTTGCCAAAACTAACAATG
>KZ507642.1:0-17401 GCA_002844005.1 Limosa lapponica baueri
GGGTGGGCAGCCAGCAGACTGTGAAATAGCCACCATTTTAAAGCTTGTGGCTCAGTTCAAGGTTGTGAGTAGGTGCTGATCAGGGGATGGGAAGGGGCTGCAGTCTCCTTTGTACTGAGGGACTTGCCCAAGACCTTTGCCAAACTGACCCCAGATGAATATTTCCCATTACTTTCAGCCTAGGACACACAGCCAAGCTGATGCGTCTGATCTTGCCTTAATTTGTCACCGGCATTAACTTTCTTTGCTGTGTTTGCTCTTCTCTCCCACTCCATAAAATCCACTTCAGTGCCTGCTCTCCCCCTTTCCACCAGCTTCTCTCTGGGATCTGCTGGCTTTTGTCACGTGGCTCATGCTGTGCCCTCACCCCTGTGACAGGGGGAAAAAAAAAAAAAGAAAAAAGAAAAAAGGAAAGAAAGAAAATAAGAAGACCTCACAGGAAGATATTTCCAAAATCCAAGCAAATATCTCTTGTCATGCAGCTCCACTGCTCATGTACTCATTTTGGGAAGAAATCAGCCCTGCCAGCTCTACACATCTTCCAAATGTGTAGGAGTCCAGGTGGGTGTGTGCCAGGCAGGGCGTCCTTAGGCATATATGAAAGCTGCTGCCCTCAGGATGTCCCCCAGCTCTGAGAGACAGAGATGCTCCTGCCAGCTTCCAACCAGGATGCATATTTCAAATGTCCAGGCGTTTGCTTGGGAACCACCGCCAGCCCTGCTGGGTGCCCAGCAATACTCTCTGCCCTGCACTGCCTCTATTTTCACCCGTCTCTGCTGGGCTGCCTGTGGAGGGGAGACCTGGGACCCCGGTGCTCCCTGTGTGATGGTGTTAGCTGGCTGCTCTGCAGTGGAACTGTTTATCCAAGCCACTTGTCTAAATAGAGGAGATACCTGGATACCAGGAGCCAAAGGAGGAGGGTGCTGGTGGGAAGCTGGGTGCAAGCCTGGGGCTGCTGCTGGCTTCAGTTTTCTTTCTCTGTCCAGGCATCCGTGTTTGTTTTGGCAGAGCTGGGGTGCTGGTGACACTGGGGGCAGAGTTCAGGACATCACCAGAAACTGAGTTTCTGAATTCATTTGTGTTGAAATAACAAAGGCAATTCCCTCTCAGCATGCCACACTCCACCCACTCAGCCGCCCTGGCTGAGGCTGTGGGGCTCTGCTTCCTCCGACCCATCCCTGGAGTCCCAGCTCTCCCCATCTGATGACAAGGAGCATGGAGCGTTTCACGGGGCTTTGCAGAGGGAACACTGCCCCACCAGTGCAGGCTGCTTTCTGCCAGACCTTGCTGTTGGCAAACATGAAGCTCAGCCTGGTTGCCCTGCTCCTCTTGCCAGCAGAAGGCTGCATTTTGGGGGCTGCTAAAGAGCCTGCTGGCTGTGACTCCAAAGGAAGTGCTCTAAGGGTGGGATTGAGTGGAATCCTCCTTCTCCGTGCCCTGCCTGCTGTCAGGAAAAGGGAGCTGGAGGTGCCAAGTTTCTTCCCTCGCTGGGGCTGGAGACATCTGCCTTCCTCAGCCCTGTGCAGGACACAGGAGCAGAGGAGAAGCTCAGCATGTCCTGATGCTCTTACAACACTGATCAGGTGCTCCCCCAGGGAATATCTCCACAGCAGGAGGAAGGGGATGCAGCCGTGGCAGTTCCCTGTCCCAGCTAATGTCACGTCCCCGGGGAAGCAGACAGCTGCCGGCAGGCCATCCCCACCTTGCCCATTGTAGAGGAGCGCAAAAGCTGGGAGGGAGGAAGCCGGGCTCGGCACACGCTGGCTGAGTCACGGTGCTTTGCTGCTACAGGAGGGCTCTGGCTCCTAAGCAGGACGGGGCTCCGGCTCCTAAGCAGGACGGGGCTCCATCCCTCCACGAAAGCTGAACGCCAGCACAGCTACTTCGGAGGAGGTAGCTCACAGGGTCCCATCTGCATCGAGCACAGCGC
Organism: Limosa lapponica baueri; assembly: GCA_002844005.1. Classification (NCBI taxonomy): domain Eukaryota; kingdom Metazoa; phylum Chordata; class Aves; order Charadriiformes; family Scolopacidae; genus Limosa; species Limosa lapponica. Next base: position 1,931 of record KZ507642.1, read on the forward strand.
CGTATTTCCCTGCAGTGCTTCCCCTCCACCAAAAACGCACACACCCCTCCCCGCCAAGCAGCTCCTGCCCTGTGTGCGACACATCCAGCACGACGTGACTTAGAAAAGCCCACCGGCTCCCCGAGTCCACACCGGGGGCTGAGCGTGCTGCCACAGAGCCCAGACGCAAGTTCCCCGGCCAGCACGTGGGGTGACAGATTCCCTCTTGAGGCACGTGGTCCTGGTTCTCCATTTCTCATCCTGTCAGTCTCCTCCGGAGGCTTGTTTGGTTTTGCCCCTCACCAGAATGTGCTGCTGCACGTTTGGGCTGAGAAAGCAAAACAGCCGACTCAACAGCTGCTGGATTTGGGGAAGGGGAAGGGAGGGAAATGCTTTCAGTTTTGGCTTCTAACCACAAAATGCACACTGGATTCTTCCTGACAAAAGTGACAAGAAACAGAGCCATAGGTCTTTGCTGGAAGCAGGAGAAAATGACAGAGAAGATACTCCCTGACGCTTGTCTCTCTCTCGGGTGTTTTCTGGGAATAGCAGCGAGGGAAGGCAATGGATCAGGCAGAGGTAGGTGCCGCTGCCCTCCACTCAGCTGAGCAGAAGAGGGCCACAACTACATCCACTCGCTGAGCTGAGCAGTAGATATGAAAGTGGACTGCAGCATACTGCACCCTCAGGCCTCCTGCTTTTCATCCATCTTCTTGGCTGTTGCTCAAAGTGTACATACTGTGCCTTGGAAGAGCTGAGCTTTTCACTGTAAGACCAGGCTGGTCGAAAGCCAACAGCAGGGAGCTCAGTATCAGGGCTGATGTTTCCAAACCCTACTACTGCTCAAGAAGGGCACTACCTTGACAGCTCCAGCACTATCCAGCATACCCAGCATATGCCCGAATCTCCTAGTGGGAGAGGTGCCTGCCTAGCACTAGCCTCGTGCTGTGGTCTTTGCCAGAAGAAGGAGCACCTACCCCACCAGATTATTAATTCAGGACCCACTGACACCCACCGGTCTGCTTACTGAGAGTCTGACACACTGTTTACTCTTTCCTCACTCAGGAAAGTCATGTGCCATTTGAAGGCAGATGGACCACGTCATGCCTGAGTAGGGATGGAGCCAACTGTAGCTCTGCAGGGCTGCTGACTTAGGTGTGCTTCTAGAGGGGTTTGTGTCTACAGATGAAGCTTTGCATCTGAACCCCCTGCAGATGCCACCCTGTCTCCAATGGCAGTCAAGGGTTATGGAAAGCACCAAGCTGCTTACCCAGTGAGGGTGCTAAGATGAGCTCAGATAGAGTCTGTATGGATATGAATGGGCTCATGGACTTTCTTTCAAGAGAGGACCAATACTTTGTTAACAGGAGAAAAAGCCTTCTTCTGGGCAACATGTCCTTGACTGTCTCAGAGAAGGTAGCGCTGCTCAGTGGGAAATGCTCTTTTGGATCCATTTGCTCTATAAACAGAAACAAGGAAGGAAGAAAGGAAGGAAGGAAGGAGAGAAGAGCGGGATGTGGTGGATGTGTCATTAACAAAGCTACCCCTTAGAGCATGTATTTCTTTTCCAACTTAGGGTGAGAGCTGACTTGCAGATGTGGAGCTATGCTTATGTATGGCAGAGCTCCACCAAGTCAGTGTAGCTTCAGTGTGGGCGAGTCAGGCTCCCCATGGCTCATTCCCAGTCAATTTTCAGAGGTTCTCCATACTCACTCATGGCTTACTCCTACAGTTCCCAGGGTGGCCTGTTGTCCCCACAGCTATGCCCAGGCTACACACTCCAAGGATGCAGAAGACCTTTGTGGTGAATCTGTTTGACCAGCGAGGAGGAAAAGGAACCTGCCCAGGTCTCAGGCACTCTGCAGCCGCCCAGCAATAGGAGGGGTTATTCTGGGACAGGAGGGGGCAGAGGGACCATAGTTCTGTCAGACCTCAGGAGTGCAAAATGGTGTGGATCCTTGTGCCCTCTGTTCCCCTCACGCAGCAATGCAGCAATCAGGTGTAGCCGAGCCACACGTAGCCCTGTCCCACAGAGGAACGTTTCCCATTGTCCCACTATTTTTTTTTCCGCCACTGTAAATTTTATTACCTCAAAGGTATGGAATTAGGAAATGAAAGATGTGGAAAAATTCCTCGGACCAAAGCACTCATTTCCATCATTTCCACCTTGCCCTGGATTTCCTTCTCGATTAGTTCCAGCAGTGTCCTTGGTTCAAGCCTTGGAGTCATTAAAGTCCTTTTGAAGCTCTAGTGCCCCACACTAGTTCTCATTGCTCAGCAGAATGATGCATCAGGAATAACAAAGTCCACTTTGATCAACTACTTCCATCCTTTACAGCTGCTTCTGCGGGAGTGATTAATCCCAGCCTTTCCTCCTCTAATAATAAGTGCAGAGAATCAGCTACATCCTTTGTTGTTGTTATTTTCTCTTTTCATGTCCCTTTTTGGGGAGAGTTGTGGAAAGGACTCGGTCACTTTGGTCCAGTTTCTGCTGGAGGGGTGGCGTGGCCATGATGGTGGTGGAGAGCACAGGTATCTGGTGGGTTTGGGTGGACCGACCTCTCCCCCAGTCAAGGCCATGGGTTTCCTGAGCACTGAGCTCCCCATGCACCTGTTCTGGAAAGCTTCTCAGCACCACTTGTGCCTGAAATCCTACCTACGTGCAGGAGATTAGCATTTCCTATTGGCAGGGAGCCTTTGGGAGAGGCAGGGCCAGTCAATAGCAACACTAGGCACAGGGACTTTGCTGGGAATTAGGCCATTTTTGAGTAAACCCCGCAGTCCCCTGGGCTGCTGAGCTGGCACCTTGCTCCTCCATGAACTTCTCCTTACAAATGAAAATTATTCCAGGCCTTCGGTTTCTGTTTTAAGCTGACACTGAGCCGGAATTGCTTTTGATTTGCACTAATCTAATTGAGGAAACACACTGTTTATTTAATGACAAATGCCAGCTAAAGAAGAGGAGGTTGAATTACCAGTGACCACCGACTTTTACAGATAAGATTTCAGCATCTAGACCCATAGTCTGCTGTGTTTCAAGAACTGCAGAGATAAAAGCCTCGGACGTGGGAAACACCCCTGTAGAAGAGCATTTCACAGCAGAAGCAGAGCTGCAAATGCCCTGTATTGCCTCCTGGTAGAGGTTGACGCAGGCTGGGTTATGCATTATGCATGCTGCGTAGTAGGAGAGGACATTGTACCTTTAAACCTCACCTGTCTCTTTACTGAAACGGTTGGTACTTGTGAGATACTGGGATATCAAGCTCCACGCAGATTGGCCTCCGTATGGTGAGGGAAGGATTGGGCGTGGATAACAATGGGAAAGTGAAAGAAGAGGGAGATGTTCGGTGCCACTGGTTTCTGCCCCAGGGGCAGGGCTGGGAGCCACTGAAAACTGTTATGATATGAAAGGTGCTATGAGGGGAGCAAAGTCCAGGTGCTGGAGGGAGCTGGTTTGTGTTTTCTGTGAGATGTTGTTTGGGGAAGTGCCAGCTCGGCCAGGGGCAGACTGTGGCATCAGGCTGTTGCTCCCCAAGCTTTCTGTCCCCTGGCTGCCAGCCTGGCTGCTCAGCACTTCTGGGGTGGCTCATAGCATCCTGAGGAAGAATGAGCGCCATGGGCAAGCACCTTTGATAAACAGTGCTCAGCTGCTCCCCTAATTCTTAACACTGCTCCCCTCCCAGCTGTTCCAGTGCTGGGTGGCGTCATCTGTTTTTCTTTGATGTTGGGACCTTAGGTTTGATGTTTGGCACAAGCAAGGCACCGTTGCTGTAGCAAGAAGCAACACTGGTACCCAAATGCTTTGTCCAGCACATCCTGTGCGCAGCACACAGGCGCTAGATCAAAAACCCCTGGAGTCAGAGGCAGGCAGTGAGAGCCCTGCGCTAGCATACCCCTCCCTAAACCCACCTAGGGATCACTGTTCCTCCAAAGAGCTCCCTCGGGCATTATGTGCATTACTCCAGCAACACCTGGAGTCCCGAAGGGCCATGCTCAGCTCTGTCACATCAGTATAAAATCAGAACAACTCTCTCTGCACCGCAGATCGACATCTGTTGCATAGTCCGCTCCAGCAGATAGTCATTGGACCGCACAGGTACTAATAAGGACAGAATTTACCCCAGAAGGAATTTATGTGCTTTTTAAAACCTTTGGTAGGGTTAAGTATGTAAATATGCGAATGAAATCTCAGGGAGTAACCTGTTTGGGTTTTTTTAAGGCATTTTGGCGTTTTTCAAAATCTCCAAATCCCAAGGTCTCAGGCTCTTCTGCACCTCTGCTGATAGAAGCAAGTTGAAGTCCCTGCGTTTCTGACAAGTGTAATCCAGCACAGCCCCACGGACTTTGCTGATTTTGAGACGCCCAACCACACAAGGAATTTTGTTTAACATATGGCTCGGAAGTACACTGACAAACTAGACAGGATTTAATCAGGAGGCCTAAGCTGAAGCAAACGATTTGCTGTTTCACTCTGAATGGAGCAGATATGCTTTGCTTTCTAATGCCATTAGGTCTCTGGAAAGTGGCTTCAGATTCTGAGAAATCAGCAGAACTATGTAAGAAATGTGTCGTTCTTCCCGCTGAACTCATCTGGTCATAAACTGGTCTAGACATAAACAGATAAAGACAAACTGGCCTGAAAAACAGGCTGAAACTTGCAACTGCTTTGAAGAGCAGCCCAGGCACCCTTGGCAAGGCTGGTGGCCCAGAGACCACACGTGCCTCTTGCGGGGCTGGAGGTGGCTGGGCAGAGGGGGTGAGGAAGAGGGCACCAACAGCCCTCAGAAGCATCTCGAGGAAAAAGCCACCGTCATGGCATGGGTTAGAGCTATTTCACATTCCGGTCACATCTGGATTTCACTTGTCATTTCACCGAAAAGGCGTGCTCTAGCAGCGAAATGACCAAGCTTTCTCAGGGATTTCGATTTAGACAAACTATTTACAGCGCACTTCTGACATCACCAGGCGGTAAAGCCGTGCATGTGTGATTCCTGGGTGCGTGCAGGGACATGTGTACCAACAAACATTGTGTTGCATTCCTACATCATTATATAGATCAGGTGTGTTAGGCTGGAAGATGGGGACAGAGTGACAAAGTATAACCCAGATTTACCCCTGCTCATCTTTGACACCAAAAGGAAGAACAGGATTTAGACCTGCCCATCTGATTTGGTCTAGTTTACAGAAAAAGGCCTGTCTGATTTCAAATTGGGGTTCCTGTTGAGCTTCCTCTGTGCTAGAGGACATTTGGGTCGAGCTCCTGTCCCACTGCTGGCAGCACCCAGGAAAACTAGTTTCAAGCCGTACCAGCTGGGTGGACACAACCTGAGACTCTTATCCATGCCCAGCAGCCACCCATTTACAGCTGTAGCATCTTCTCCTGAGATTTTCAGCTGAATAAATTGTCCCTGGAGTTGATACTTCACAATTTCATACCTGCGCCGTGCAGCGGGAGGGTGGATGTATGGAGGCTCATCTCAGAATTGCTGCAGGACTCCTTGTAAGGCTTGTTTGCAATACACAGTGATGTTTCAGCTCAAGTTCCTCAACCTGCATGCGACATCATCAAGGTCAGAAGCCATGACAGGTAATGTCCCTACCTGGGTGGCATCTGCAGCAGCCCCTGTTGTGTGCCAAGCTATAGACAAGCTGAGGAGGGTGTGATTGCAACTCTCCTCCCTTCTTATCAAAGCTTGGAAACAGTGATAAAGTCAGCCCAGGAGAACAGCAAATGTACTCCCCTGGGCTCTGGTCTACCTTGCACACTCCTCTGCTATGCTGTCATGGGTGGCCCAAGCCGCTGGTCCTCTCCAACCCTCCTTGCACTCATCTCCAGGTCTCCAAAGGAGCATCCCTACCTTCCTGATTCCTGCACCATCTTTCTGCACACTGTCCTCATAATCTCAGCTCCCCTCACTTCCTACCACATACCTTATCCCTTCCCTGTGTGCCTCCCTTGGTCCTGCTCTTACAGGGTCTTGGGCTGGCTGGGCTTTGCCATGTGCCACAGCAGGGCCATCGCGAGAGCCGATGCTTTGCACAGGAACAAGGGCTGCTGCTCAGCATAAGGGCTTGCCCCAAGGTTGGCAGAGGAGGCTGCTGCCACCAACGTGTGCCACTTCAGAGCTGTTTGTATATAACTGCCTGATGCAAGGCACAACTGAATCAGATACTGAACTATCTCTGATTTAGGTACTTACTTCCATTGCATTGTGCAACCAAAAAGTGTACTTTCCAAAGTAAAAATAATAATAATACTAATAAAAAAAAATCAGGTTAAGCCACAGCCCATCAGCTGTGTAAGGCAGTTTTCAAGGGGATGACAGAGCAGGAGAGGAGAAGACAGCGTCGTGGCCAAGGATGGAAACACTCATGCATCAGTTGTTACCTCTTCTGGCCTCAGTTCTGCAAACTCAGGCAGATACGTAGCACCACTTGCCAGGGATGGTCTCATCGCAGTCAACAAAGTGTTACGTTGTCACTACTATTATTGCCATTTCTTTTAAAAACTGTGGCATCCTTCTGATTTTTTTTGTTTTACCGACTGCGGCTCAAGTTAATTCCCTGAGCTCTGTGGAACAACTCCCCCTCTGAAAACAGGACTGAGAATAGAAACAGGCTGATGTGTGTTTTTCTATCATGTGCTAACTTGTTCTGCCATCCTGTGAATGAGCTGCTTGTTTTCTTCTCCTTGATCAGACAGTTCCACCTAAACCAGGACTGGACACAGAAGTAAATCTGGTAGGAGAATACACTTCCTGTTTATAAAAATACCTTTCCTGTGTGGAAGAGTCCTCTTCCTGCACACACTCATCTGCGTACAGCATCCCGGACCTGTTTCTATGCAGACACAGGCAGAGCCACTGGGGGTGGGGGGGGTACCGCTATTATGAATATTTCATCAAGCTGAAGTACCAAAAAAATTAACAAATTTGTTGTAGCACCTCTGGAAATCAAACACAACCCCAAGCAATCCCAAACTGTGATCAAGATGTCATCCTTTTGAAATGAAGGGCTTTATCTCTTTGGCTTACAGCTAAATCTATCTGTGAATTTCCGGAACTGGTGTCTCATTGCCATGAACTTATTTAGCTAACTTATAGACAGTGCATCCGGCTCTTGTGATTTGATTGTGGCTCATGGCTCACACGTTCACAGCAGCTGAGGATTTGAGCTTTGTACATGAATTGATAAATCTAAAAAAAAAATAATTAAGTCTCAAAAGGCAGTGAGCTGGATGTTTCTATTCATATCCCTCACTATGTGTTTTCCTGGAACTTATTCTGAAAGGACCTGGCTGAGATCTTCATCAGGACTGGATGGGTTAATCCAGTCTCCCCTGAGGTGGCCTCTCCTCTCACACACATCAAGAACTTCAAGAATGGTGAAAGGACCAGATCCCGCCTTCTGCCATGACTCCCAACAGCATCCCCAGAACCTGTGAGACTTCGGGGATCATCAGATGGACTTCTTCTATAACAAGCTTACAAAAGGCCCCAGCCACCATCCCACCTTTCCCCCATAATTTCACCATCTCCCTTTCCCCCCTTCAAAGACTTCCTCTGCTTTGCCTCTTTCCAAGACCTTTGATGCCCGTGCAGTGTGCTGTCTGTAACAGCTTCTCATAGGCTCACATGTTCTGCTTTGCTTTCCCTCTTGGATGGGTCCTGCTTCCACTGTTCCGTGTTGGAAGTCAACATTTGCTGTCACCACCTGGACAACATGTTCTGCCACTTCATCCCATGTCTGAGCATCACTCGGACCATGCTTCCTCTTGATGCCCACAGCAGATTTCATGTTACCTCTTCCACACTTATCTACAGCTTTCTTCTCTGGCCATTTCCATCAGAGTCCTGGTCAAGTGCGTGATTATTGTCACGTGTCATAAGAAACTCCAGTGCAAAAGGATGTGCTCATGGAGAAGGTGGTGCTAACACTGGGCTTCATCAAATCTATTTCTTTTGTCAGTCTCTGCTAACCCTCCAGTCAGTGGAACCAAAGGATGGTTTTACAGACTACCCCAGAACATCCCACATTCATATGCATAAGCCACAAAATTCATATTTCTGGGAGACTCCCCCATAGCTTCTGATTTCAAGAGTGCAGTCACCTAAACCGAGAGGTATCATGTGCAGGGTATTTTTGTCTCTCAGCCTGGGAACTTGTGAGCGAGAGGGTGGTTGCTGTGGAGAGAAACCTGCTCAGTGGGGAGGAGGGCTGCCCCAACCCCTGGGCATCTTGCAAGGACCTGCAACATCAGCCTGTGCAGGTGAGAATTGGGGTTGGAGAGGAGCCGCATCAGAGACGAGCATGGCTGCTGGGGACACCGTGAACTGGAAAGGATCACTGGAAGGCTTTCTTCTGGAAACTCTGCTCCCTCCTCTGGTAGGCAATGCCACCTCTGTCACTTGCTTTGCACACCATGAGGTCACGTTCCCAGCCTGAGTGATGACACAATGATTAATCTGTTATCTTTTCCCTCGTCACAACAATGTTCTTTTCTGCAGATTCTTGTTGCCATACAGGGAGCTGGCGACCTCACTGTACCAGGATTTATCACTTTTATGGTCACACGATGTTGGGAAGAGATTAGCTGGTTGGAAGGCAAGATACTGGGTCGAGGAAAGTCCATCTGGCTGGGGCAACGCCTGCTCTTTGGGTCTTCTCCTGCCCGTGTCACCTCCCATGTCCTGTATTGGCGTCCCCACTCTCCCCTGAACGCTGCTGTGCCAGGGATGAAGCTGTCTGATGGCGGATCCCCCTGCCTGGGGGCTCCTGCTCTGCGGTGGCAGGGACAGGGGCAGCGGGCAGCCCCCTGGGTCGCACCTGGCTGGTGGGGCAGGTGTGCAGCAGCCTGCCCTGCCGCTGCTGCCCGAGCCCCACCACGGCTGCCGGGACCCCCCGGCGCTCTTCCGCCCCGCTTGCCCAGATTTCCTTCGCGGGGAAAACAGGATACAAGCGGAGGGGGAGGGGAGCGGAGCGTGCCTCCGGCTCATCCTGACACGGAGGTGACAAACACAAACATGCCCGTCCGCACGGGCAGCACCCCTGGGTCCCACGGTGGAGGCACACACTCATCCGCTGAGCCCAGGCGGACCACGCTCCTACGCTGGGCACCTGCCTTATGGCTTGAGGCCAGCAGTACAAACATCCCCTTTCCTCTTCTCTTCCCACTCCCCGTGCTTTGAATAATTGGCTCCCCATTCTGAGGAGATGACAATTTGAAGGGTGCTGGCCACCAGCTTGCCGAGAAACTTCACCGCGTTCACGGGGCTCGGCAACAGAGTCGGGATCCAAACGCAGTCCGACCCATTCCCACGCCTAAGGAGATTGAGCAAGCTGGCTTGAGGGAGGCCGGGGCTGGCCAGTTCTCCTGTTAGATGACATCTCTCAAGTTCCTGTCATGCCTGAGTGTGTTGACGATGCCCAGGGGAAGAAAAAAAAAAAAAAAGGAGAGAGCCCAAGCTTCACGTGGTTATTTGTGCACAGATCAGAAGAGTAAGAAACCAGTTTGACTGTGTTTTGGCTCCTGAAGTCAGCTGATCTGACTGAATGCACACGGGAACCAGATAGGGCAAAGACCTATTTATATAGAAGCACTTTGCAGAGGATGACTGCACTTTAACACCATTCCTGTAAAAAAGGAAGGAAAAAAAAAATTGTGGCCTGAACATTTGAAGGAAAAACACTCGTTTCCTGTAAGGAGGTTCAGCCAGTGGAAATCGTACCTCTGCCGCCTGCATCTCACCAGTGTGCTTTAGCCTCAGGTATGACTGGCAATGGTATGACTGGCAATGGTATGACTGGCAATGGGAAAGGCAGGAGCCGTGTCATCCTCTGAAAGGCAGCACAAACATTTTCTGGTGATCATCGGGCTGCCGACCTTTGCGCTCATCATCACGAAATCAGCTGATGTTATGCTGAGCTTTCTAAGATGCACTCCCGTCCCAACCTTTGCTTTGGCTTTGTGACCTTTGCTTCTGCTGGTGACACCTAAGCCTTCCTGATCCTCCCGAGAGTCCTGCTCGGTCCTTCCCGGAGACCTGCCAAGCTGCATCTTGGCGAAGGAAAGCCACCGAGTTTGCTTGCTGATTGTTCAAAAGGCCCAGGGCAACTTCTCTGAACCACACTGGTTTGAAAATAAGCTGGAAGTACCACAAGCTCTTTGCAAGATGTCTGGTACTTCCTATTCCTGGTCAGGCTGGAAATATTAAAGCAGATATCCCCTTCAGATAATTCTGCTCCCCTGCCTTTGGCTCAAAAAGCAAGAAGGACACTGAGTGATGTGGGTAAACTGGAGCATTGAGATAAGAAAATCTAAATTTGAGGTAAAGCTATGTTTTATTTAGTTGGAGAAAGCAAGGTTTAGGTATGAAAACACACCCAATACCAGGGCTTTTGCTTTTGCAGCCAAAGCCTTAAGCTCTGACTCGCCTGTGATGCAAAGTGGCTGCAAAAGCAGTGCCAATGTTTTACAGCTGCTTGGCCTCACCCGAGTAATGCAAAAATAGGGCTTGAAAACGAACCTGCCCCTTGTGTCCTGGCCAGCCCCCATCCTTATGTGGTTCACTCGCAGCTCCTTTGCTGGGGACAGATCACAGGGCTGGGCTGAAAATGCCGTGTCTGAAACAAGATGACATGACCACTTTGCTGTCACAGCCAAGGCAGCCTGTCCTCGTCTTGTAAGAGAGCCGTGGGACTTGTGGAGGTCCTTCCAGCTCCTCCATATGAGCCAGTCCCAGGATCCTGCTCTCTGAGACCTTGTGGCTTCCAGGCTCCCAAGCCATGGCAGAACAGTGGTGTGGGGATGCATCTTGCAGGCACAGTCATTCTGGCCACCATGACACAGGGCTTGGGACTACAGGTGGCAACCTTCTAGACCTGGACAAGTCACTTATATTTCCTATTGTTTCTCAGTTGCCCTGTTGATAAAAGATGTAAATTTGTCATCCACCCTCCCCTCCACCTCCTAACCCCAGCCAGTAGGATTTCCCTGAGGAGCTAGCGAAAGAAAGTGCAATACACTGTTGAGAGCCTGTACCAGCACTGTGGTGGGCTCAGTGGAGTTAGGTGGGACAGGAAGCAGGGTGGGAAGGAGAATATCCCTAGGGTCTGGAGAATGCTCCTTACACTGTAACAGAACCATTTCCTTAGCTCAGTGAACTGGAAAAGGAGCCCTAGTTTTGCAATGGCTTCTGTGACTCCTCCAATAAAAATATTGTGTTACAGAGGCACCACATGCCCTGCTGGCCCTGGTATCCTACACCCAAAGCCCTTGGTCTCTCTGGTCTGCAAGTAAACAAGAGAGACAGCAGTGGGGAGAAGGGAAGTATTGCTTCCCTTCCTCTTTATTTTGGGAGACACAGACCAAAAAGACCAAGAGACCAGCCCAGATTCCTATCACAGGTTGGTGATGGAGCTGGGAAAGGCTCTCAGCAGTCCTGACACCTGATCTCCTCTCTCAGCCAGAGATGATTCCAGGAAAAGAGGCCACTGAAAAAGCACTTTCAGCTTGTGATCTAAGGTGTATCTTTTATTCTGTCTGTAGCAATGGGGCAGGAAAACTTCTATCCCCAAATCTCTCTTCTCTGCTGTTGAGAACCATGGGGCAGCTGGTGTGTCCCTCTCCCCTCTCAGAGACCTGGGCTGTAATTTGCTCCTGGAAAGAGAATGGAGGGCTGAGCTGGCGCTGGGCACAAGCATCTGCAAGACTGCCCACATCTGGGACCAGAGCAGGGGGAAAGAGACAAGAAATTTGCCTTAGAAAAGGCATTCTAAAGCTTACCTCTAACTGTTTCTTGGGGGCCCACATTGCTGAAGCACAACCCTGCCAGAAGGACAATGCAAGATGTGTCCCTTTTCAATTCAAAGAAAATTCTGGGAGAAACTGAGTAAAAGGAGCTTTTCCCTTGGATTGTCCTGAGAAACTGTTTGACAGTGTGGAGATAGGAAATGTTGTAGCGTAGGCAGCCAGCCTCTCCTGCCACAGCCACGAAAAGAGATATAAACACATTGATCCTATAAGTAAAAAGTTGATCCTTGCTTGCGGCATGCTAGTTACGAGCAATTAGGATAGATACTGCACGGAGACCGGGTTATGGTTGAGAAAAAATGCTGGAAGGGCAGCTCCTGCCTTTTCATATGCAAGGGATTACATCAAAATTCCTGGCCACATTGCCACACTGAGACTGTCCCCCAGTTGATTTTGGGAAGTGGGACCATCTGAAAAACCACGGACAGAAACATCTGGGAAGTAAACTGGCCTGTCCAAAGTTTACATTTCAGTTCAGCCCAATCCATTCAGATAAAGTGAGATCTGCCTCGTGTTGTTAACCTCAGGGGCACTTGGAATCAGACATTCGTGTCAGATCCAAATAAAATAAAAAACAAACCCAAAATGCAGCCTAAAATGCAAATTAAACCAGAATAGAAACCATTTGTTTAAAAGAGTAATCACATAAACAAAGGACAAAAAAGGCAGAAAAATCACGTATTTGCTTGAGAAACCATAAGAGGTTCCCCATCATTTCCTGTATCTAAAAAATTGAGATGGTTTTCACTCTGCAGAGTGAGGCAGAGGGGGCTCCGTGCTGGCCCAGCTCATACGTGCCACCCTTGGCTCAGCTGCCACATCTCTTGTCACTGGATTAGTGACTAAGGTTGCTGGGCCTTAATGATGCCCTTTCCAGGAGGCTGAATGAGCAAGACAGCAGTCCCAAAATTTGAACCCTGAGTCCTCAGTGTGAGAACTGAGAGAACAGTCAGAGGAGCCTTACCTAACCAAAATCCTCCCCAGGGCGCGTGTCAGTACCATATAGTATGGGCTGGGGGCAGCTTTGCCTGGCACGAGGCTGCCTATAGGTATGGCTGCAACGAGGCTGCAGCTGTGAGGGCCACATCTCTGCCCGGGTTAGTTGTTAGAGTTTGGGTCTCCAGAGCAAGCAAGCTGCAACAGCGCGGAGCTTGGTGTGGGATGAAAAAGCTGGCTCAAAAGCTGGCAAAGCCCATGCTGCTATTGCTCCAGCTAGTCTGCTACCACTGGCTGAGCCAGCCCACTCCCAACGCTGGCGGGTCTGCATCCCGTGGTGGCACCACTGGGGTCGCTCCAGCGTGCAACCACTCCTAGACACTCATCTTGCCACGGGGTTACAGTACCAGGGGGGTTCATCCCACAGCCCTCCCTCTCCCAGCTCTTCATCGCGCCCACCGCTGACTTTGCGAGCGTTATCGTACAGCATGGGTTATCTGAGGACATGTTCTGAAGGATCAATACTTCGAAAAGTGCACATTTACGCATGTGAAAATCCAGGACTTGCTCTCTGCTGCTAACTCCACCCAGATGAAACTCAATGGTGGCATTCCTGACTGATGGCAGGCTAAGGAAAAGCAGACTTGAGCCCTCAGATTCTATGTGCTGAGAAGAATTTCTGTTTTCCTTCATGGAGGAAATGTTTGAATGAATTGTTACGCTTGCATAACATGATGCTGAAGTGCCTTTTGTCCACCGTATAACTCCTACATGAAAAAGCAAGGTCAGAGTGAAGTTACACAACATAAGAGCAAAGAGAAAATGTATGAGAGAACTGCAGAAAATACCCTTATAACACATAAGAAATCCCAAAATTCTGAAGTTAGAAAAACATAACAGAACTCCAAATGCATTATGATAAAGAAATGCACCCTTAGGACACGTATACACCCTTAGTGCTGCCCCAAAATAACACCTGAACAGGGAAGAGTGCGAGAGAAGTGAACAAATAAAAATTTACCCTAGGACTTTTCCTAAAAAGTAAATTTCAGGTAAGTATGAATTGCAAACACTCCAATGCCATTATTCTAACTACAGCTACTCATGGATCTGGTGGACGCAGTGGGATGACCAAGGTGTTGGGAAACACCATCACCCTTCCTTGCACTAGGAAATGTGCTCCTGAATGCATCCATCCACCGCCTGGGCAGCAGGTGCTGTGCCACTGCCCTCCACAGGGCACAGCCCAGGGCTGGAGGAGGGCCAGGAGACATGGACCTTTGCGGCTGCATCCTGTTCCTTGGTTTACACTCCCCAGCTCTCCTTCTCTTCAAGGAGCCAGAAGATGCTGCTGCACTTCCCTGTAGCCTTAGGAGGGACCGAGGGAGGAAACACAGCCCTTCTGAGGCCCTGCGGTTAGTCTGGCATCAACCACCCTTATTTGCCTACGGTCCCACAGCCAGGCGTATGAAAAGGACCTGTCTGCTTTGGCTGGGTACTTGAGACACATCCTGAACATTGCTTTCCCAGCTGGGCCCATCCCATCCCGGCCGGTGACTCAACTGTGAGAGAGATGGAAGTGTCGCAAAGCCCGTCGTCCTGAGTCATCAGCTATTATTGTCCCGCGCAGGTGGACAATGCCGGCAAGAGGAATTTCTCCAGCGTTGCCAGAAAAAGCAGCATGGCCTTCTCCACATCACCACCATAAAAATAGACCCTTCTCTTTGGGGATTGCTACTTCAGATTGATTTCTGGAAGCTTGTGGCCTCCTGAAAGAGATGGGATTAGTGTGTCTCTGGATAAAAAAAGCTCAGGGAACATGTGGTGGGACTAAACCTTGCGGAAAGGTACGTTTGGGGGTTCTGCCTGGGTTCTGGTCCACTTGCCTTACACCAACACCCACAAAGTGTGTACATCTGGATGCTGTATGGGATACATGTGCTGTCCACAGAGCAGATCTGGAGTATCAGGTTATACATGGCTTCAGCAAAGTTGCCTTCGCCAAACTGAAAACTTCCTGCTTTATCAGCTTTGATCTCTTTGGCAGAAGAGCATTTCAGCGGATAAAGTTTTGCAAGAAAGCACTGACTGCACTCGTTTCTGATGACCTCCCATACGTTTGCCTTTTGGGGGGGATTCTGTTCTGCGCTCTCCAAGGATCCCAGTCAGAAGTGCCCAGAAGATTGATTGTCAGGAGGGAACGAACAGGGTCGTTTGCCCCTCAGCAGCTGGGGACTTCCAGACAAACCTACTCCTCTCAGGTGTTTTCATCCTCTTGCAATTGCCAAGGGGAACCATCGTGCAGCTGCTGAGTTCACAGCAAGCGGAGAGGGGAAGCAGAGAGGAGCAGAGTCCTGCCCTGGGTCCGAGGGCCTCGCACCCGGCATCCCACAGGGAGCCAGGCTCTCAGGAAAGCGGCCTCTCTGCCAGGCTGGCATGGAGGAGCACCCCCATCCACCGGCTGCCTAAATTAGTCCCAGAAGCACGCTCCCTTCGGAGGTGCCAGGGAATCCCGGGCTCTATTTCCTAGGGAAAGGTTTAAATCTGAAGAGAAGGTTTTGGCTGCGAGCTGCTCGCAGGTTCCCACCGTTTCCTGAGGAAATGAAGGCTAATGGCATCGCTCAGCCGCGTTTGGTCCCGTACTTCCTCACCACCAGGACATCTGGTGCCTCCGGCTGCGCCCACCGCCCCGAGAAACACCCCCAAGGACCCACCGCCCCGAGAAACACCCCCAGGACCCACCG
>KZ507642.1:32502-45909 GCA_002844005.1 Limosa lapponica baueri
GATGGTGTGAGGTGAAACTGAAAAGTTTCTCAGTAACTGAAAGGTCTAGGTCTCCTTCTTGAATGTTCTTTGGACACTCAAACCCCTAAATCTCAGCGGACATCAGAGGGTATGATTGTCTTCAATGTCTACATCACTTAAGCAGGGGATAGCAGCTCATAAGTCCACTCTGATGCCTTGCAAAATTTTGCCCATTTATAAATGAGCTTTTTTCCTGGCTTTCCTCGGTGCCAACTGAGTGCAAGTGTTGGCAAGATCGGCGCTAGTTTGTCTGGACTCCGAACCACTTTGCTGAATGCTTAATCAAGCTGCTCGCCTCCCTCTCCCAACAGAGGCCATTTATACGGCAAGAGAATCAGCTGGTCGATGAAGCAGACAAGTGGAGCAGGGGAGAGGGAGCGAGCTCTTTGAATGGGATGAGAACAGAGCCACCGGCACCTCAAGAAAGTTTATCTGCCTCCAGTGCCAAGCACACACAGTGCTAATCTTTTGTTGCCATGAATATTCAAGCCCAGCTGCCAGCAACAGAGGGAGCAGCTGCAGTGGCAGAGCTGGCAGGTCCCCTCGTGGTGCCCTCGCTTGCCGACCCTGGCATCTGGGTCTGTCTGGGGGTGGGGAGGGGGAGATGCTGCTTGCATGGCAGACGACGAGCCATTCGGCAACCCAGCCCCATGCTTCCTAAGCAGCGAGAAGTCAGGGACACGCTCACCCTGGAGAGCCCAGGACTGGCCTCTCTTGCTGACAGGGGTATGCCCGATGCTCCAGATGTTTGGGGCCATGTGAAGTCCTGGAGGGAAGGGGTGAGTCTGGGACAAGAAAGAACAACATCTGGGGCAATCTAAGATTGAAGAACCCCTGCCGGTGCTTGGAGAAGCCAAAGTGAGACAAAAGCCTGCAGGCCCCATGGAAAGCTAGATGTACAGAGCCCTAGGCAGATCGCAGTTCCCATGGCATATGTGGCGAAGGGGCATATTTGGTAGCAGGGCTTAGTGGGCGGCTGAAATGCCATCAGAGGAGCGCAGCACAGGTCACAGATGAGCTGGCAGGTGACTGTGCTGCCACAGTGTCATGGAAGAGCTGGAGGGATTTTGTCATTCGAGGTGACTGGCAGCAGTAGGAGGAAGCCATGGACTCTCCTCAGATGGCCAGCTTGTCCTTCTCCGCAATTTAGGGCAGCTTTTCAGGGACAGGGCACTATAAGACCAGCTCTTTGACAGGGAACAGGCACACCACCTCCTCACCAGGAGTGCAAAGTCCCTGCTCTCTGGCACATAACTTCCCATCGAGTACAGGCACACTGACCAGTTCTCCACGCTTTCTTGTTACAAGACTCAGGACTATACAGCAGCCGATATTGCTAGAAAACCTACCAGAAACAGAGATACACAGGTCTCCCAGGTGAAAGAACAGCCTTTGGAGGCTACAGGTGGATATTGTGCCATTAGCTATTGATACTCAAGAAAGGGGGGATCAGAATTTTTGAGAAGATGATCAGACCTGGGTTTGCATCCCCCAGAACGGTTTCTGTGGGCAGCCCACAGAAAAAATGAACCAGATGCCTGCCTTGGGACACGTTTCAGGATGCCACACAGACGAGGGTAAACACACTTAAGCAAGCAATTATTCAGTCAGAAAAGTCATCTCGATCCTTTTGAATTTGCCAGTTCTCCATCCTGTGTCTATCCTTTCAAACTGAGAAAGAAAGTCTGTCCTAACTGCATTGGTAAATAGGACATCAGGCAAGCAGGAAAAGTAGGGATAAAGGCAGGAAAAATTACATCTATCAAAACATTTAATTTCACTTTATGCTTTCTTTGCCTTTTTTGTACAAATTTTGAGAACAAAAGCTAATTTCAAATAATTAATGAAATATTTTAGATTTAAGGAGGAGACATATTGGTCCAGATAAACACAAACGTAACAGTACCTAATAATCTAATTTTTGTCTAATTGTAATTTACCCAATTTTCTGGCACGCTTCACAGAGTAAGAGCCCAGCCACACCATGGTCCACTTGCCTGGCACACATCCCATTTGGAATTAGAATGGACACAGAATATAGGTGCTTCCCATGGATTTATGGCTATCTTTGTCCCTACATTGATATTAAACGATAAACAGTTTGTGGATAAGAGCTTTATCCCCAGCAAATCCACCTCCTCCTGCTGCTGCTTTTTCACACTAAGAGGTCAAGGGTTTAGAAACTGATTTCAGACTCCCAAGCTGTTACTGCCAAAGTGCTGATATAGCAGAAGGAAGGGCCATGGTCACAAAAGGTATCTTTGTTTGCAAGAATTTTAAATCACTTTTCGTATTCCACCAGTACTGTATTTCCTTCCTCCAGGTTTCACCTTGGATTGAGCTACATCCTTCTGGCCTTAGTACCACCGCATATATTTTTCTGACTTTTTTTTCTATATTAGAACATGAAATCCAGCAGCACTGATCTGTGCAGCCTTGCTCTGGGAGGCTGAATTACTTTAGCCAAAGTGGTGTTGATGGGCTCCCGTTGCTTTGAAATGCTGCTCTGCACTCTCAAACACCGTGGCAGCCCCAAACCCACCAGGTGTGCACACAGCTACGCCGCTGTGCCACGTGACCACATTATAGACCAGATAAGCATAAAACAAGGCTCTAGCTAAGCGACTCACAGCTAAACCACGAGGGACAAGATGAGGCAGATTCCCCTGGGGAAACTGAAAAGGCAGGCAGAGCTGTATCCGGGCTCTCCTTGCAGCACAGTGCTCCGGGACAGACTCAGCCTGCTCCAGACGTGGCCAGTGTCCAAGCTGGTATTGCTCAGCTCCACAATGGGCAAATGCCAGAACCTGACACTTACAACATACAAATTGATGGACTTGGATGCCCAGTTTAAGATGACATGAAATATTCAGGGCTAGGCTACTTTGGGATAGGAGAGGGGCCTGGTGGCTTCAGCAAGATACATCCCAAAATGAGGAAGTCCCTACAAACACTGCCAATACTCTCGCAGGACTCCGAAGAGCGAGCCTGGGAGAGCTGAGTAACTCTCATCACAAAGCACTGCAAAGGGGAGAAGGGTTTTATTAGAGAGACAAAGTGGGGAAGCTGACAAAGCCAAGAGGAAGGTGTAGGGTCCTGTGTATCAGGAGTTCAGGGAATATTTGGACATTATTTACTATTGAAAACAGAGCTGAGATGCTACCAGGGTATACCCACCTCCGGGTGAGTCCTGAGTAACCCCGTCTGAAGGAGGCTAAAGGACTCAGTGCAGCACAGCCACATCTAACTCCCAATGCCCAACATCCAGAAGGAAGTCCAAATCCACAGCCTGGGAAGGCACTCTGAGTCTCCTCTTCAGACTGCTCCACCTTGCAGAGGTAAACAAAATTCTGGGTTCACCACGTGAACTCAGCTTTCTGAATTCTGTTAAACTCCTTGTTCAGACACCTAACTCTTTACTTTGGCTAAACAAATACTGAATACAGTTAAACGGCTATATTTGCAATCTGGCAATAGTTAGTGTGTGTGTTGTGGTGAGAGGGAAGGTGTCACGCAGAGACTTGTGGAATTACTGTGTTTGGCATACATATTAAAATTTCCCTTCATTCCTCTAGTTTGACATAAAATGAATTACACAGAAGGGAAGCATCTCATTTTTTGGTGATGTGGAAGTTCTCAGCTCTGCATCCCACCCTCTACTGGGTTCAAGCATATATGCTCCTGCTGGCAGTCCTTGCTTGAACCCATCAGCTGCCCCTGGCAAATCTGCTGGTCCCAGAAGAGGTTTGCGGAAGGGAACTAGACATGACAGTGGCTGGAAGGACCCTAGCAAAAGAGGAGGGAGAACTGATGGGAGAATAAATGCAACATACCTTGGGTGCCAAAACATCTCATTGCAGCCCTGACTTGAGGGCAATCAGTGAGAAAGGGACTGATTCGGGTGGCTTTCTTCTGTTATGCTCAAAGGCAGGAATGAACAACGCCAGCAACAGTCCGTTCTGCCCCTTCTCCCCTGAAATTCAGCCCATGGTGCCCTTCACAGGGAAGGCTGCACCACTCTCTGAAAGCCCCTTTCCCCAGGGAGCCTGGAAGCACTTCCTCAGTTCGCCACTGTCTCCAACCCACTGGCCATTTAAGTTTGCCTCCCACTGCTTCCTGCGTGTTTGATATTTTCCTCTGCCAGGCTAGCGTCTGGCCTCTTCTTCCTTTTTAAATACAGGCAAGATGTTTTTCTGGTAGTTGTTTTGTAACAGTTTCTTAAGATTTTTCCTTTTCTTTTTTTTTCCCCCTTCCTCTCCTCCTTACCACAAATTAGTTTTTCATTCCCATGGAATTCAAGGGAAAAAGCTGCCCAACCCACAGTGGCACTATTTGGTGCACCTCCTCAGCTCTGATCACCTAAATCCATTCTTTTCTGGGAAGCAAGCCTGCCAAGAAATGCACTGAGCCTGTGGAGTTGTCTGCCGGCGTCTGCAGGCAACCTGAGAAAAGTTTGGAGAGAAGGACCTGGCTTGTCCCAAGAGCATCTGTCTTGTTTTGCCAGATGCCAGAAACAGCAACTGGACTCTACGCACTGCTTGGTGGGTGGCAATATTCCTTACAGCTTCTACAGCACTTCCAATTTCCAGTTCTGTAGAATTTCCTCCGAGTCTGCTGTATCACCCAGATGCTGCTGCAAATCTCTCTGATGCTGCTCTAACATCTTTAGTCCTTTGCATCAGAGTGATCCAGAAAGCAGAGGGTCAGCAGAGAAAATACAAAGACCCTAACTCTAGATTTTCAAATGACAGTAGGGACTTCACATAGTGTTAAAGGAGATACGTCCTAACATCTGTAATTCCTTCTGTTGCACCCCCTCATTTGCAGTCCTTCAGGATATCTGTGCCCAGAACAACAAACATGGCCAAGTCCTACTATAGCTGAACCCATTCAAACCAAACCAGTGACATTAATCTCTAACCAAGACTCGTGCAAAGAACCGAGTTCTCTCCAAAACAAGGACAGACAGAATTCCTTGAGACTCTCCAACATCAGAGGAACAGGCTGGTGCTGATTGCCCAGCCTGTGACCTTCTGTGGCTTTTGCCCTCAGATGCTGGGGAGAACAGGCTTTACAATGTGCATAAATAAGACAAAAAGCTGGAGGATGATCCTTCTGTAGCCCGTGCATCAGGCAGTACCGAATCCTACACTCACTAGCGGACAAGCCCTTGACTACTATCAGTTGGCTGTTGGGTCACTCTTTAGGAATGGGGTATCATGAGCCAGCAGCCACCCAACACACATGCTAAGACAGCTCAGGGCTGCCCATCTCACCTAGCACCCCTTCAGACCCAGCAAACCACTGCTGCTTTCTCCATGTCGACGAGCAAGCAGAGTCTGCAGTCTCACGTTCTGCTCACAATCCAGAAAGCAGCCTGAAACTCTGACGGTGGTGGTGCTTTTTAAATGAGCGCTCAGATCTTAGAGGTCTATGCAGCAGCAAAAGGAAGGTTGTGCAGCTGCTCCAGTGCAGGTTCAAGATAACTGCCGGCAGCACACAGGAATTCCTTGGAGCCTTGACAAGTAACAAAGCTTCAGTTTAATAATGAGAAAAAGATGATGGTGCATCCCAGGGCCAGAAAGGGATATTTCAGATCCTCCTATGCCACCCCTGCCTATTGATACCTGCTTTACAGGTGCTTAACTGCTGATATAGTTCTTTTAAGCACTGTGTTGCTTAGGTCTGTATTTTTTAACCTGCCCTCATTGCCTGCGCTCTGTGTTCGGCTCCAAGGTTTCCCCTTGCTCATGGCAAACTCATCAATAAGAAAAGCCTGGAAACATCTATAGGGCAAGGACCTGAAACTTAACTCAGGCCCAGTTCACCAGAGTACTTGGAGTGCTTGTGTTGAAGTGGAGCCATAAATCACAGTATAGTAAACTGCTTCTAGACAGATCCTTGTCCAGCGTAACACTGAGCCATGCCATTTCAATATGAACACTGATAGCCACATGGATTTTGCCTGCTTCTGTGGCATTTAGAGCTTCAAAGACTTTTAGGGGAAAAAAAAGAAAAAAAAAAAAAAAAAAAAAAAAAGAAAGCAAGAGAGGGAAGTGGGGAACCCAAACAAGTGATCATGTCTGAGTCTAAACAACAAAAAATCCAAGTCTCTATTTTGTTGCTCTCTTAATAATGTAATCGTGGCCAGATGTATGTTGCCTATTTCTTCAAAGTAAACTGAATTTTAGAGAAAAAAACCCTCATTTCGCAATTTGCTGATGCAGTACCTCAAGCTTATGCCAGAGAAGAGTTGGCTGACGTGTAAATTTTCCAGTTCATGCATCTTACGGGTAAATTATCTTTTATTTATGCTTCTATGCTTAGTTCAATACAAGAAACTTTTCTGCTGGGTCACTGAAAAACTTTATGCCATGCCTGAACAGTGATTTCCTGTATGCACAGTGCATACTGCCTCTCAGGACGGCATCACATGTGTGTTTAGATACAGCTCGGTACAATGGTACCAGACACAAAGCTGTGTCCCACTCGGATCCTCCGCCTGGGATGCTCAGAGGTCCCAGCAGTGGCGGGTAGTTAGTAGGAACCTGGCTCAGGAGGTGTGAATGAACTACAAAAGGGGTAAAGGCATTTCCTGACATGACACGGCTGCAAAAACACGCACCTGAGCAGAGCAAACCAGGGAGGGGATTGAAGCTGGACTAGACTTGAGCTGCAGTGGAGCTATAATCCCAGCTGCCCCCGTGGCAGGTGACAACTGAGGCAGAGCCTGGGGTATTTTGTGTGCCTGTCAGTCATGTGCCATCGCCACAAGAGCAGATGGGGCAGGCACGGCACGCAGGGACCTGCCTGTGCGGCGAGTAAATACACAGAGCTCATTCAAGGCGCTTCCCCTGAATACGATCGCTGGTTCACCCTCAACCCAGTCCCGCCTGCGGACAGTCGGCAAATTTGGCCTCAGGCCCAGCCTTGAGGCTGCTCTTAAAATTCAGCGTCGATGCAGCGACAGCGTCAGCTTTAGCATTGCATCTCTCAGGAACCCGGCTTCCCTGCGCCCACCGAGAGGGACCGCAGGCTCCGTTCCATCCCGCGGGTACCTCAGACCAAACGCCTTCCCAAGGTAACTGCTGCTTACTCCTGAGAGGGCTGCAATTGCAGGGCAGAAGGGACCCAACTCTTCCTGACAAAGTAAGCCGCACGGAAGCAACGCGTGAGCTCACCCCAAACTGTGAATCACTTCTGAAGAGGCAGACCTCTTCCTGGTGTGTTTATACATATAGCGAATCTGCATAAACATGCCACATGTCTAAGCACATGGACTCAGCCATATGCACCCATGGATACACACACGCTTCCTCCCGTGTGCGTGTGTGTGCGTACGCATCCCTCTGCCAGCACCAGATTTCTGGCAGGCAGCTCCTTCTGCCCTTGCCCCACAAACAGCAGGCACTAATTCTCCCATCTGCAGACTTCACCCTTCTCCTTGCCTTGCTTTCCTGCCTGCCAGCAAACATGCCCTCTTTACCTAGTCAGTCTTGCAGCCTCCCCACCACTTCCTAAAGTGGTGCTTTTTAATCAAGCAAATTCTCTGCTGAAGCCTGGTGCCATCAGGGGAAGAGCTGGAGGGACCAAACGCTGCAGTGACCGGACAGCATGACCTGCTGAAGCCCATTCATGTCCCACCTCTGACTGACACCCCAGTGGCACATCTGGGCACACCTGGAAGCCCCGGAACCACACACTATGAGCGCACAACATAGCCTGACCTGGGTTACGGTGCACTGTATTGCATACTGATGATACGAACACAATAGCAAGAGATCACAAACAGGGGTGTCAAATATGCTGATTTCTATTTTTCTTTTGTTTTCTGAATTTGTCTATAGGTTACTGTAATTCCATGTAGCAATGCTTTGGCTCTAAGCCAAAGGCAGGAGTATTTTTGAGACAGCTGACTGCAAGGTTAAAAATTGGGTTAATACATTTTAAAAAACAGCTTTAATATTAGGTGGTCATCTGCTTTCCCGATTAGATCAGTCTTTTACCCTTTAGCTACGCTATTTAGCTCTGTGCTATTCATGCGATTTCACAGTTATTTGCAGATCTGACTTTGTCCCAGCACTTCTATCTTACGTGTTTCAAGAGACAGCATCAAACCCAGCCTCATCCACTGCAAAGATTAAGCCTTCACAGAGGACTGAATTAGGTCTGATTAAAGAAGAAATGCAATTACACTTTTTTTCCCCCCTGACTCTTCACAGAAGTTTTTAAACCCATACAAGTGTTAAATTCAATCTGGGGTAGAGGTGGTGCGGATGTTTGCTCTGAATGACTGTTAGCTTATTACCACTTTCAAACAAGAATGACAAATTTGAGTCCAAGTCCTGTAGCATCTGTTTTGACAGCACTGTTGAATTCAGAAAGCTTGAAAGACCATCCTGATATCTGTCCAAACTACCTTTGTATAATTATATCAGGTATATTTGATAATTATATCAGGTGCTCTTTCTAGCACCTCCTCTCTGAGAAAAAAATCAGACAAAAATGAGAGGCAAAGGAGGGTAAAAGGAAAATAGAGAGTGTAGATGAGGGTAACTCTGCACTTTTGACTAAAAGCATTCTTACAACAAAAACAGTCTCAAAGCTGGCCAGCACGTCTCTCACACATGTTTTATCCCCCTCAAAATCCTTCCTAGGTTGTGTCATTTTAAAAACCTGCAAGCTGGGACATCAAAGAAAGGCTAGGCGTAAGAGGAAAGCAAGCATAGAGGCACTGTAAAGAATTAATACACAAAGACCTGTGGGATTAGTGGATGGAGATTTAGGTCTGTGCACAGTCACAGAGGAGACCGTGCAGACATGGCACGCAAAAAGATTTGCCTTGAATATTAGCGTTTCCTGGTCAAGGGTTTTGTCAGCTCTGCCTTGCAGAACGGGAAGGCAAAGGCAGAACAAGCAGATCTACACCGAAACAATGGCTGAGTTACTGCCCCAACACCAGATCCCTTCCTCCCCGTCAGGGCTGTCACAACGGCTGGTTTGGTTTTGTTGGGGCAGTTTGTTTTGCTTTTGGAAGGATACACTTTGTCCTTGAGATATTTTTTTTTGGACAACCAACATTTGGGGCGATGCCATAGATTCCATCAATGCGGGAGCCTGCTGCGCCTTTTCTTTCTAGACTGAGCCCCCAGCCTGCGAGACCAGCATGGTGTCTCTTGATCCTTCCAAATGAAATTAGGAAAATGGGCCGGCTGACTTGCATCTGCCCTACCCTGCACGAAACAGCATTGCAGAGAGGGCACATTTGCTAGGAAAAGTAATAAATGTAATTTCCTCCATGAATTAGCTGTGCCACACTGGTTCCAAAAGGGGTCGAAGGGAGAACAAGAAAAGAGCCACTGCCTGTTAAAAATACCAGCCCCTGACTTATCAAAGAAAGCGGGATATCGGGTCACACTTCAAAACCTAATGACAGCAGTTGAGGGGATTTGCTCAGACCCATTCCCTTAGCTCAATTTTTACGGGGCACTGGGTACCTTAGAGTGAGCAAGGAGCCCTCTGTTCCTTTGAGGAGAAGGTGACTGGAGGATAGACCATGGTGACAGAAGGGAGGGCAAAGCAGGGCACCGGGTTGTAGCCCCGGCTCCGGCGGTGCCTAAAGTGACCTTGTGTAGAAGCAGGAAGAATTTCAGGTCGGCAGAATGTAATTACTCTGGTTGGAAAGTCGCCAAGATTCTAGCATTAACATCCCTACCGCCTGTAAAAAATGCCACGGGGCCAGAACTATAGATTTCTCCATCGCTGGAAAAACAGCGCTGGAGAGGTAGAGAAGCCTGTAAGCTCCGTGAGCAGCTTGAATTGTTATAGTGGGGGTTGAAAAAGCAGTTAGACTTTCCAAATCTCTCTTTTAATTTAAAAAACATGGCTAAATTAAAAGGAAAACGGTGAATATTTCCCCCCTTTCCTCTCTTTTAGTAAAGGAAGAAGAAATTTCCACAGAACTGTGTCAAACACATCCTGGCACAACGGCACATGCTGACTATTTGTGTTTGCACCAGATTATTTTTTTCCCCCTCTCTTCCCCCACCCTCATTGCTTTTTGCAAATCAATCTCATTCGGGACAAAGTCTACAGCAGACAGAACAATACTCGCTTCTAGCACTGTCCCGACACCAGATGAAGACTGAGCATCTACACTGCCCCCAACAAAACAAAGGTGAAGCTCCTTTTTCTGAGCACCTCCTTCTGCTTTGCTGCCGTTCAGAGGAAGCCAAACTGAGCACTCTACACTTGGCCAAAGTTTTAGCAGGTCCCTCTGTAACACAAGACAAAATAATACTAAGGCAGAGTATTGGGTCCTGCTGAGTTTCACTGCAAGCAGAAACATTTTGTACAACAAGGTGTGGAGATTTCTGATACAGGTCTTCAAAACCCAGGGGCCCAATCTGGTGCCGGAGGAGAGGAAGGGACATGCTTGCACAACAGCTGTATTGGATTATACTCATAATTCTCAGAAACGTACAGAAACACTTGCCAGCACGCCATCACTTGCGTTTCAGGATTAGTCTTGAAAAGGCAGAAGCGAATTCTTCGCTTTCCTGGCACTCTCCCCTTGACCCACTGGGGATCAATCAGCTTGTAAACTGCAGAGGAAAATTTGCACACAATAAAGATTCTTTTCAGATACAGCATTTGGCAGGGGCTCATTAGGGGAAAAAATGGCACCGCTTTAGTCAAGGAGTGGCATTAACTTTTCTTTTTTGCAAAAGGCAGAGAGTATCAGTCCCACAGAAACAGGCAGGAAGCTGTGAGGCCAAGGGGCCTGAGGGGCTTGGAGAGTAGCTTCTGTCCTTCTCTGCTATATAAAAGAAGTAACAAATACTGGAGGCCCAAAACAGAAGCAAAAGAACCTCCTTTTTTAAGTGTCAAGGTTTCTTGGTCTCCTGGTATTACAGGCCTGCTCTCCAAAAGGCAAGATTTCTTGAAGGCCTTGAGGCCTTCTGTCTCAGGACCTTGCCCATCCTACCTGAGCTGCAACATCTAAACACACATGCAGGAACACTGCGTTCTTTCACTGCTTTCCTACAATTTTTGCTTGTATAGTTATTCCTATTTTATGAAAGTTAACAGCAGAAATGCGTAGTCTACCTCTCTGTGACGGCAGTCTTTTCCCAGGGCAAAATCTATAAGCTACACCCACAGTGATGTTCTTGTTTGTACTCAAGAGTCAAATGGAAGTCAACCACTTGTGCTCAGATTTTTGGTGGAAGCCCAATTGATATTTTTTATAACAAGGGAAACCAGGGGCAGACTGCCAAATAAACTCACACGATTGCAAGTGAAGCACTCCGTGCTATTTCTTGTATATGCACAAAGTGGTTCAGTTCCAGCATGCCCAATCCTCAGAGCAGAATCCCCCCTTCCTCTATTTTGACTCACTCCAATTGCATTTCACCTGTAGCATCATCCCAGATGGAAGTCCAAACTGTTCTGTGTGTGAAACAGAATAGTTTTACTGGACATATTAAAAAAGACAAAAAAAGACAATCATGAGATGTCTCAGAATATGCAAGACGATGCTCTGCTGCAATAGAGAAAAACACCCCAAGGAGGGGATAAACATAAGCTCAAGTGAAAAGAGAAGCAGGAAAAACTGGCCACAAGCTTGTCTTTTGGGCAGGGAAAGGAAGCTCAGCTGGTGTGGCATCCCAGTACAGACCAACATTATTGCAAGCACAACATATTTTAAACGACGAAACAAAGCTGTCCATGGAATCACTGCCTTCCTCAGGGCACTGTGTAGGTTCAGGCCCTGCTGAGATTGTACAACAGTAATTGTTTGATAGTGCCCAAGCAACATATCTCCACCCTGAATTCCCACACCTGTAGCTTAGGGCAGTTAGATAATTACTGTAGGTGCTGCTTTTATAAATAACAATTTTCAAAGACTTATGCACATCTAGATCAAAGTGAAAACGTGCCATACACCTAAGGGAGCAGCTGCATTAATCTATTAAACCCAGAATAGGTGAGTTGCCCCTAGACAACTGAAGACATGACGCAAGAGCAGCAAGAACCACCAAGGATGGACTAGGTGCTCACAGTGAGGTCGCTGGATTGCAACGTCATAGTCCCAGGGGAACATTAGGAAAGAGTGTTTTTTAAAATGGCAGCAGTCTGATTTTCTTGTCTCCTCATGCATGATTGGGGGTCTCACATTTCTGGATTATCTGGATTAGTGTAACTTTAATCTGTCACTGCACTCATTCCATCACCAGTTCTGGCAGCAATCCAGGCAGAGGACAGAAAACCTCCAACACACTTCCTTTGGGAGCCTTCCTCTCCCTGTCCCCTTCATATACAAGCTGATGGAGCTTTTTTCTGACTCAGAAATACGTCTTATATTCCCATTTCCTCTGAGAGCCTCAAATAGCCACACAGCCATCTGCCACAGGTATCATTCTTCCCATTCTACCATATCATATCATTACATGACTCAAAGGCAAAGTATCAGAATCAGGAAGATGTACTAAGTTTCTTACACCTTCAAAAAATAAAAGCATTAAGCAAGTAGCAACTTATCAGGAGCTATTTTATTTGGTTCTAATTTGCATCAATTTTGAGAAAAAGGTGTTGACTGCATGAAGAGTCCTTCACTCAGTGTCACACTGAAAAAAGAGGGGGAGGGAAAAAGGTTATCAATACTCACTTCAAAATAGACTCCTAACTCTAACTTTTCCTTTGGTCAGCCCAGGAACTAAGAGCAGGAAACAGAGTCCTGCCCCACAAAAATGAGAATTGTGGCATTTCTCATGGCAGATTAAACTGTGCTAGTTATGAAGCAATCCCCCACCCCTTCCTGCAACCACCCACCATGTCTCCCTCGACTGGGGAGCAGCATCCCCATTGCAGGATCAGCTGGTAAAGAGGCATAGCAGCTCCTCTACCACCATCATGTATCAAAGTTAACTTCATGGTATGTTTTTCACGATCTCCTGTAAACTATCAAGAGCTAAGATGCTCCTCACCACCAGATCCTCTTTCCTATTTAGAAGAGCTGTTCAAGCTGGCTCAAGAAGACATTAAAAGTTGTTCTCTACAAGTCTGAGCATTGATTTTTCTCATCTACTCAGATCCTCCCCAGCCAACACCACTGCAAGGCAACAACTTTGAGGAGGGACAGAACAGCTGGGGAACCTAATCAGTTCAGCCATCTCAGCTTAATCTGCTGCTTATACACTAACTGCATCATCCCTATTCTGCAGCCCTTAGCACTTATCTAGAGCTTCTGAGCACTGAGAGGCTTACAAAGTGTCCTCCCTCACCGTGGCCTGTCCAGGAGTCAGGATGTCCAGCAGAGTGGAACATTTTGTGGGGGAGACCCAAAAACTTAGACCATTCATGCTTGCAATGCTTTCTAGGTCT
>KZ507642.1:51158-68341 GCA_002844005.1 Limosa lapponica baueri
TTGTAAAGACCTCTGTAAGAATCGGACTATATTGATTCACCTTTCAAAGAATGAATCAAAATGAAAACAGTCCTGTACTGTTAGAAAAATCCAATCCATGCTGTCTGCCCTTCTGCCACTCTGTATAGACCCAGAGGACAATTTCAAGCAGAAAAATGTTCAGAGCATTTGACCTTCTCTAATCACATTATAATAGTGCTCAAAATATCAAGGTATCAGAGTTTAACAATGACACAATAAATCAACAAGTCTAAGTAATCTCCCAAAACTAGATTGAAGGGGGTTAAAAAGGTAGTGCCCTTTTTTGTTTTGTTTTTATTTTTAACTTTGCCTTGCAGGCCACTGCTGTGTTTTACCTGCTTGCACTGGCCCCAGCAACTGGGAAGGTACATACATAACATCTACTGCCCAGACACCACCCTGGGAGTGTTGCACTCATTGGAGCGTGGAAGGAACATGGAATTCTTGTAACTAAGAAAGCGGCCCAAAGAAAGGAAGTAAAAATCCCTATAAATATCCAAATGCTGCCAATGCCCACGCACGCTGGGCTGGGCTCCAAAATGTTTTGGGGCGATAAGAATCCTTATTAGGCACCTGAAGATAGGAGAGGAGCACCAACACCCAAGCTAAGACGTTAATGAGACTGTGACAAAAACAACATCCTCAAGTGATCTAGTATCCAGGCTGCTGTGACTAAAAAGTGAGAACGTGAATCTTTACTATTCAAAGGGACTAAAAGGAGACACAGGAATGCAACTGAAAGTTGGTTTCAGAAGCATGTTCCCAAGAGATACAGATCTTATTTCCTTCCTGCTATTAAAGGAAAGGGGTGACTTTGATACGTACTGGATTACGCTCGGGCAGAGAGCAACACCTCCATTTAGTCAAATCCGGCAGCTTTTTTTTTTTTTTTTAAATTCAGCATTTCAGGGACATTACTACAATCTCCATCTAACAGCTGCAGCCTGCAACATGCTGGTTCACTTGCATTTGCATCCCCCCAGACAGTAGGCATCTGGACACAATAACTTTTTGTAGGCTACCAACTGGGGCTGGTAGCAAAACCCAAGGGTTTCGTATGGTTTGTGACCCAAATTAGATAACTTAAAACTTTCAGAGAGGAAACAGAAATAGCGCTGATAGAGATTTGCAACGTGGCTTTTTGGGGTTTAGTTTTCATTTTGAAATGGGGTATTGTGTGACCCTCATCTTGAAAGGGGGAAAAAGAATTCAGTCTCTTCTGTGCAAGACCAGATAGCTATTTGTCAATGGAAGGAATACTTTCTCCAGCCATCCTGAGCCTCCCATACACATGAATGATATAAGTCAGAAAGAAGGGGGCACAGTGAAAAGCCAAATCCTCTTCAGATATCATTTGTGGCACTGGAAAAGCAGTGAAAAAATACAAGACATCCAGACTCATTTCTTCAACATGACCATGCTACTGTGGGCAATCTCTTCGGATTTTAATGTCAAGCTTTGTTAAAACAGCCATCCTATTGCTTCACTGCTTGGACAAGTGAGAGGTGGCATCAGTTCATGACTCTTAATTGTCCTGCTGACACCTTAGTAGTGACTCAGCTGTGTAAGCATCTAAGAGCATTTTAAGGATCCTGAGTATGTCAATATACAGACAGGGTAGTTTAGTAAATGAAAGCACCTACAAGCCAGGTATGAGACTCAGCAGCATCTAGAAGACTTGTTACATCATTAACCCTCCTGAGTCCAAAAGTATGCTCTGTCCTACTCTCTAACTCCTCCTCATTCCACCAATATAGGTTTGTAGATCATCCTCTGTGTCTGTTGCAAATGATAAAATCCGAGACACCCTTTCCCTCACACCCTTCCCTTGATGCTCCTGTCCGTGACTCAGAGAAAAGTAGTACACCCTTCAGGAAAGAGAGATTGGCCAGAAGCAAGTATTTTCACAGCCTGTACTAATTCAGCTGTATCGGAATAAAGACTGCAAGTTACTTTCAACACGCTACCCTGGTACAGCTTTGGTCTGTCTCCCATATTTCATCTTTCTGAAACCTGCAAGCCAGTGGGCCTCTTGTTACCCACATAATTCTTTTCCTTTCTGCGTTAGTCTTCAAGCTTAGCAGCAGGGAGTTTCACCGTTCACCCCCTATTAACTCTTCCTATATTTAGGATTTATGTCAGAATCGAACAGTTCTTTGCTAAAGCAGTGAGCAGAGAAGGTTAAAGAAGTGAGTGGGAGACAGAGGTGGCTGCTGAGCTGGTGCCTGTCCCAGTGACAGAAGAATGAATTAAAAAAGGTACAAAATGTCAGGCATTACAAATGGCCACCATCACTGTTAATACAGGGTCTTATAAGGAGGCAGTCAGCTCCAGAAGTGTTCCGACTTCTGAAGAAGGGGATGAGAAGAGAGCACTTCGAATATCTGCCCAAGACCCTACCTACAGATTCTGGCTGACATACAACAGGGAGCGTTCAGCAAGCTTGCTCTGGCCTAGCATTATGCAGAAGTCCTGAAGGACTGACAGTAACATCTAATGTTGTGTGCAGAAATTCTTCCTACTTCCTCATTTCAACCAAAGCTCAGCCTGAACTTCCCAAGTTGTTTATTTTCTTCAGAGCATAACTCTGGGCAGGACAAGATGCCCGGCAGGCAAATAATCCGCAGCATCAAGTGAGCAACTCACTGTAGCTCAAAGCTGCTGAAATGCAGTACTGAATCACTCCGTTCCATGAAGTTACCACTTTCCAAGTACCTCTAAGGACACAAGGACCACTCGAGACCCTTCTGAAAACTTCTTACTGTTTCTGTAACCACACTGCAGAGAAAAACAGCTTTCAGGGACCAAACTCTGATTCTACATCAGCAAAGAAACTCCTGCCGGAGTCTGGGCTTACTGTCTGCTGAATGCTACTACACATCGCTCCACAGTCTCCTAAAACTGGCTGTGTGTACAAATATTAAGTAGATCAAGGACCACAAGACATTTCCCAATCAATAGGCAACAACAAATTTAAGAAGATGGTACTTATAAGCAGAAAAGTCCACATTAACTGATTTGCAGTCACAGAAAAGGACATTTCTACGTGGTCCTTGAAAAGTCTGAGCTGAGGGAAATAATAAATAAAAAAAGTTACTTTACCGTTTATACTTGCTTTCTCACTAAGAATTTTCAACAGAATGAAAACAAACTCCAGCTTATTATGGAATGGGTTTTGGTATGTTCCGCTTTCATTAGATGTTTCCTGTGCTAAAATATTTTTTGCTTTGGAAAGTCTGCTGCTGCAAGTCTTTGAAGCACATACTGAGGATTACCATAAGCAACCTTTCAGAAGAACATAGCAGAAAGATGACATGGTCCTAGTTATTCCAATCTCATTAACTGGGCAAGCAGACAAGTGTTTGAAACAGACTGCAGAACATAAGGAAGTGCTTTTTTCCCAAAAAGGCTGCTCAGCAGAACGTACCAGTGTAACACAAATGCAGATGGCGCTCTGTGACAGTCATGCTGTGTCACACCGGCAAGTATTAAACAAAGAATTGGGACATCTAGGAGAGTAAGCCTCAACTCTCAGTTTCCTCCTCACCCGGCAACATTCTGCTCAGTTCTTTCAAACAGCATGAGCTGATCTGAGGTTATGGCCCTGTTATCAAGGATGGCAACATATGGCTCAGCTATACATGGAATATTATTTTATTTAGACCAGCTACACATATTAATGTTATCTTGATAGCTACGATAAGAAAAATTGGGCAACAGCTATTTTGCTAGAACCATTTTAATTAGCTAAAGACCAACAATTTTTGACTACCCATACCTTCACAGGCTCTTACCAGAGAATAAGTGTCTTGTTCACATGATGAAAAACACGCAACAGCCATCAAAACCAGACAGGGCAGCTGCTAATTATTGTCATGTAGAGTCTGGAGAGGAAAGTCCTTAAGAAAACTATTACAGCAGCCTTCGTGTTCCTCTTTGTTGGTGACATTCCTAATTCATCCAAAGGCAGTGGCCCAATATACATGCCCTTGAGTGTGAAAAAAGGAACAGAGTTAAAACATTAGAGATCAAAACACACGAGATCTACTCTCAGATAAAACCACACTGTGCACCTTGTTTTTAATAAACATGGGAAAATAAAATAGAACCTATAGATAGGAGCAACTGTCTATGAACCCAGTTCCACAGTAATCATTTATTTATTAGAAAATCTATTCAGTATGTACACGCAGAGATGAGAAAAAGATTGTTGAATAACTGACTAATTGGAAAACACAGATGTCTGCTTAAACAGAGTCCAGCAGCCTCAAAGTTCAGGCTGTGCTCCGAAGATCATGTCCCGTGCCAAGTGACCAGCACTTGGCTTTCAATTGCACGAAGTGGAGAATATCTGCTTTTGGACACCAAACCAGTTGTTCCACCTTTTTCCTATAAGCCATCACCCACAATGAACCATTCAATATGGAGCATGAAATGAGGGGTAGGCTATGGTTCAGCTTCTCCTGACCACTTTAATTGCAAAAACCTCTATCAGTAGTATTCTGAGTTACAGATGAAGCAAACAAGCTATGTGTTAAACAAACAAAAAGCTAGATCAAATCCTCTTCTGAAGACAACCCAGCCTACAACCAACACAGCAGCATAGCAGGAATATATGAATACCTGTGTATTAGAGAAATACCAGAATTACCACCTGACACATTATCAGGTACAGCCTGTATACCCCTTATAAAGCAAAGGTATTAATGTCATGTTCGGAAGCATATGATGGAAATATCTGCAGTGAGACAGCCTGATGTTGTATAGACACATCAGCTGTGCTTATTCCCACACCAACCAAGCTCTGCAGCTCAAGCACTGAATTAAAACAGCTCTGTAACCATCATCACAGGAGCCATGAAGCACTGCAGGAAGTCTGAACCCAGTACTGACTTGCTGCAAGTTGGAAACTGTCCTGGCCCAACAACTGAGTGGCCCGACAATAACAAAGTGAGTCTGTAGGATTAGTTATAGCTGTACCTGTAACCTTAGAGTTGCTGCTGTAGCTTCCTTGTTCCTAAGCAACTGGTCTTACTCAAACAAGCTGCCTTCAATACCTCTGGCCATTACAGAGAGGAAACGCCCTAGCCCCTTTTTCTCTCCATCCCAACCAGTTTCAACAGGTAGATCTAACAAGTTTGTTTAATCTTATTCCCCTCCTTCCACCTGAAAGCAGCTGCAGGCCAGGTTGCTTTAAAGCTCATGCCCCAAATAAGTAGCCTGATGCCTTTCCATGACATCTGGGAGTCAAAAAACTCGAACACCGAGTTGAGGGGTAAACATCACAAATCTCCAAAATCACAGTAAGGGCTCAAATCCTAGAGGGCTCATAAGGTGTAAAGTCTGGAGTGGGCACGATCAGAGACAGCAGCTAGTTCAGGAGCTGAATCCATAAACAACCCACTGCAAATTTAAGGCACTCCTGTAATGTTCCACTTTCAAGCCCTAAGCTCTTCAATTTTACCAAAATTCCTATTCCAAAGGAAATGAGCTTTTTCTTCTTCAGCACCTGAGTGTGAAAAGTATAGATCCATCAATATTGCAGTTCCACTGGGGAAGCTTCTCTGAAGTCAGATACATAAAGTTTGGCCAAATTATCTTATATCCAATCAGTCAGCTTTCCTTTCTAGAGCATCCCTTCCTCCATGTACAAAAAGGATACGAGATCCTTGCCAGCCTCTCTCTGCTTTGAGGATGCCGTAAGATTCTCTCATAAACATTATGCATACCGCAGTGAACCACACAGTACTCCATCTATTCTGGAGACAAAGACTTAATCTGTCTGAATAATAATAATAATAACTTAAAAATCCCAAATTCTGTAAGTCTTTTACATTTCAAACCTCAAATTTCAGCTCAGCACACTGTTGCAAGGAAGAGGCCCATTTTCAGTGTGTCTTCCCACAGTTCAGTACAGGGTTGTTGGTGAAGTGATGCCAGGAACAATACTTCCATGAATTGCCACAAGAAGCTAAGTATTTGCACTCATAAACATAAACAGTCTTTACGCTGACAGTGACAGGGCAGTAGTGAACAGGAACTACCGATTCCAAGAACTACATGCTAATACATGACTACAGTCTGAGTCAAACTACAACATCTAATTTTGATGGAGTACAACATGTTCCTACTCCCACTTGCCCCTTTATTGGGATTATGACCCCACAACTCAAGAGGCAAACACACTAAGTTCTCTGTTCATGCAAGTCAGTGTCCAATATCATATTACAAACCCTGCTTTACTGCTGCTTTTAACAAAACACACCAAATGTGAACTCAGGCAACTAAGGAGCTGGCTCACATTCACTTCTACCATCTCTGCTGCCAGGACAGGATGAAGAGGAAGCAACCAAAAATGGCCAGACCCAAGGACACCAGATATTGCAACTCCAAGCCCAGGGATGATCTCTCAACAGTTTACTAAATCAGCTAGGTCTGTAGGAACTTACACTAGAATGCAATTAAACAAAAGAAGACTGATACTCATTTGTTGACAGCTTTTGATATTCAAAACCTGAAAAACAGTGATTGTGAACTGAAATTGTCTTTTAGTCAGAGACAATTCTTTTAGCATCGTTGCCTCCAACAACTACCTTACAGAACTGTCTCCACTCTCTCTCCCCAAAGGCACTGGGAACCTGCTTCAGTTCCTCACTGTTACGTACCTTCCGTTCTTCCGCTGCGGAACACTTTTAGCTTCTTTGCAACAAACCTCAGTATTTAAATGGACAGCACTGACATCTAGTGGTTTGTTAAGAACTTGCCTTGCTAAATTTCCAGCCCAGTCATTTATTTTCAGAAATATGACAAAACACATAACTCTCAGGGTTTCAGTTAGCTGCTTCCAACTACACAGACCAACAGCAGGTACACCTGAAATTCCCTATAAACTCTTCCATAACACACACTCACTGTTGTCTCCCCCACCTCACAGCGTTTCCCCAGGCCATTGCTTGAAGCCTAGGAGAAGTGAGATAGTAGGCACAAGTTTGATTTCGGCCCTGCCTGCACAGCTACATTTCTTCAGCGTAAATCTACCTGCAGATATTTGTTCTGGTTACACAGTGCTGATGCTCCCACCCACCCATCCACCCTTTTGGTTATGCTGTTCTCTAGCTACGTTGAACTAAGCGGTAGGGGTTATTCACACAGACAAGGACAAGACCCAAGGCCACATCATTTCTAACAGCTGGTACACAGTTCATTCACAGCTAAAACAAACAAAGAACTGTGATTTCTAAAATGTAACTGTACTGAAATTAACCAGGAGAAAAGATAAGAGTGCTATTCTGAAGGCAAAGAGGAAGAGATCTTGCAGATTAGATTTCTGGGAGAACAGTAAGCAGTTCACTTCCCTCCACCCGCCCAAAAAACCCTCTTACCTCTTTCACTGAGTGATACTGCAAAATTGCCAAGCAGCATAGGTGAGTGGTTATTGAAAACTTTTGAAGCACGTGACAATGAAAGGAAAGTTCAGAAGGTATCTTTCTGTAGCTTCCTGTACTACTGGTACTAGTCATTTAATCACTGCTGGGGTCTTTGCAGGCGTTAACACTCTCCACAGTCAATGACTTCAAAGATTTTTCCGCTAACAGTGGTGAGGAAGCAGGAGATTTGTGGTATATTTATCTGGTGCACAAGCCTACAGCCCTCAGAGAAAGTTGCATACTAGTCAGTAAAAAAACCCAGCTAGTTCTAGTTTTGTTAACTGTGAGATATTAATACCCAAGACTGGAATAATCAGTAGGTTCCTGAAGTACCTTCCCCTATCACCTCATCTCAGGCAAAGTCTTGAGGGCTTTATTCCCTTGCTATGCCTCAGCTCCCACACACACGCGGTTCTTCCAATATTACGGATGAGCAGATCTCCCTGGAATGGTATAGAAGCAAATAATATTGCTAATCTTCAGAGCACAACAGAAACATTTGCGCTGTGACTGTTCTGTAGCACTAATAGGAAAAGAATGGAGGGCTATGATAACTCTAATAGACCAGGAAAGCATCCTTTAAAAACCCAAAAATAAAGAGATAGAACAAGCATTAAGAACATCCCAAAGAAAATAATTAACTTGAAATTACTCCCTGCATCAGAATGAGTTCCTACTCATGTTTCTGCTAAAGTGCAGAAAAATAGCCACTTGCCTTTGACCAGAAAGTGGTTTGGGTGGGGGGGCTACTGTTGCTTTATGACAACATATACAACCTTCAATATCACACTGCTTACATGAAAAGATGATGATTCAGGAGCGGCCAGTTATAAGAGGTTTAATGCTGAACTTCAAAAGACATCACATTTAGTTTTCATCACAAATTCTGCCAGAAACATCAACTTACTCAAAGCATAAGACTATCCAGAGCCAAAAAAAAAACCTGCAGCATGTGGGGTTTCTGAACCACTGCTTAACAGAACCACTGAAACAGTGGTTTCTGATAAGCCAGCAACAAACGCTACCAGGTGGTGATGAGACTGCCTATCCCATGGCTCCAACAACGAAAAGAGGATTTCAAAACCTCAGTTCTTCCTACTGTCAGCTCCAGTTTTCATTACTCCTGTCATTTTACACAGATAAGATAAAATTCATTCCTTCCAGGCTGAAGCTCCCAACAAAAGCATGGATGTTCTTCTGGAGCTCTGAACCGTTATCAGAATTCTTAGGTCAGGTCCTTAAGGAAACCAACTTATATTCCTTTTCAATGATCTGAAGACCCATTTCTACAACCCCACAAATGGGGTAAGTGACAAGCAGACTGACAGAGGTACTCAGGACAAGCACATACATTCATGTGAAAGAACTGAAGAGGTTTTTCAGAATACAGTATTTTCTATTGCCTTAATGAATCATCATTGCTCATTTAGATCATTCCATTCTTCTGCCAATTACTGCCTTTGTGATTCAGCCCCAAACAGTAGAACTCCATTAAAATTTTAGTTTCTTCAAAAATAAAACAAGGAGCCCTTGCTAAATCACTGAAGAAAAGTTTTCGTTTCCTCACTCACAATGTAGTGATCGCCACCTTCTGGGAAGAATTTACAAAGTGAGAGCAACAGACAGGGGCATTGACCTGCAGCCATCTCCAGAAGGTATCAAATACTGCCAGGAAGGTAAAAGACTGCCTGGTCACAAGGTACCGGCTTCAAAAGGCAAAGCAAATTTCATACCAACAGAACTTTTCTGTGGTCTACCCTTGAGGGAACCTACAACTAGATCTCTAGTGTAGTGCTCAAGCGCAGTTTGAAGAGGACCACAGCAGGACCGTACAAACAGGCTGTGTTCCTGCTTGCAGAGTATCAGCTGAAACATTACTACTGCATGTATCAATTTTGGATTGGGGTGAAGACAAAACCAAGACCCACTATACAAAGACAGTCATAATAGAAACAGGATGGAAAGAGGGAGAGGGGGGATGAACAGGCTAGGAAGTATTGCCAGAAACAGTACCTAGAGAAAACTCAAATGTATGGGCTTGTCCATAAAGCTTGTGGGAAAGAATTATACACCTTGAATTGCAGGCAAACGACTTAAGTGTATTATGAGACACTCCTGCTTGAGAACTGTA
Source organism: Limosa lapponica baueri (assembly GCA_002844005.1). Lineage (NCBI taxonomy): Eukaryota > Metazoa > Chordata > Aves > Charadriiformes > Scolopacidae > Limosa > Limosa lapponica. The sequence continues at coordinate 60,738 of KZ507642.1, forward strand.
CACATTTTTGTATTACATTGTGTAGAAACATGTTTGTGTAGCATGACATTTACAAAATATATATGCAAGAGCATTTGTCCTTTCATGTTCTTTCCATGTATGTGGTTATAGATTCTCAACAAAAAGGAAACAGAAGGCAATTCTAGCTTTGGAAGTGATGAATGAAGACTACACTGATTAGTGTTCTTCACTACCTTTCCCTTTAAGCTTGTCTTCACCGAAACAAACACCACACAACAGGGAAGATAAATCACAGGCTGTTCCCAATTCCTTCTGGACAAGGCACTCCATTAGCTTCACACTGAGAACCTCAGAAGAACTGCAAGCAGCAAACTCTGCTAAATGTATTCCAGTAGGTTAGCTCTAACTATTGTTCAAGTTCTTAGACAGCCATAGCTATGTCTCCCCATTTTTCAAGACTAGTTCACTGTAATCCTGATAACTAGACCCCACTACTAGACTCTACCCCCTTAGAGTTCCACTGAAGCCACTGTGTTCCTGCTTCTGGAGGTTATATTCCCACCACAGAAGCTTCACAAGTTGTGAACAAAACCACTCTGGTCCACTGACAGTCGCAGATTTGGAAAACTACAGCCAGCTTTGCATCTCCTCTTCATACTTTTGGGGTTCAATAAAAGGCTTGTCAATGGACCGGATCATCAGCTCACCACAGTACACGCATTCAGCTGCCACAATATCATCAATGTCAGCTTTGATCTGCTCCCGGCTCTGCTGGCCCTTCCCCAGGCTAATGGTATCTGCGTCCTTGGGACGATGGTGGCTCTTGGAGGGCTGACTGGTAGCTGCCAGTTTTTTCTGAAGATCTTCGAGTTTTGCCTGCTTATAGGCAGGAAGGTTTGGGAAAACTGCTTGGAGGAGACAGTCATAGTGAAACATGTGACCACACAGGAAAAGGTAAAAAGGGCGGTTTAGAAGCGGAAAGTCACAAGCAGCACATTTTTCCTGAGGCTCCACAGAGCCATACTTATTTCTCATTTCCTGGATGTCCTCTCGGATTCTCTTGGCACTCTGTGTGGCTTCCTCCATCTCCCTTTTCAGCTCCTCAATGTGCTTGTTGTAGTCCTCTAGGGAGTTACAGATTGCCTCCTTGAAATGATCAATGGTGACAAAGTCTGGAAAGAATGGCAGGACATCTTCAATCTTCAGCAGGGCACAGCTGGAGAGACAGGCCATTGCCTTCTTGACATCCTTCTCTTCCTGAACAACATGGCGAGCAATCTTCAACCAGAGCTTCTTTCGGAGCTCCTCATCATCTTCAGGGAGATCTGCACAGGACTTTGCAAGATCAACATCCACCTAGAGGTTGGACAGATAAGGAAACTGAGTTAAGCTTCTCTCTGTTTATCCACCACTCAATTTCAAATCCTGCTGTCTATTACAGGAGGCATTAATAGAAAACTTCTATTGCTACCACATTGCCTAGGACTGCACTACTGGCCTGCCCCTTGTTTACATGTCAAACACCTCTCCTCTCCACCAGTATTCCTCCCTGAAGATTTGCTTGCTACCCAGCAGAGAACAACAAAGCCCAGCACTACAATAAGGGCAAATCCACGTTACAGTATCTTTGCTGGCCACACATTTCAGCAGAGACATAGCAGTGACAATAAAACAAAATCCTACATCTCCCTGAAGCGCAGACTAAGCTAACAAAGGGATTCTTCTGTGATAATTATCACAGCTAGGAATAGGAAGTAATTAGAATCCTGAACAATAGCTATACAAATGCAGATATGTCAAAAGTAATTATGTTAGAGACTGAGCTTAAGACAGACAGTACTCCCCCTTGTACTTTCCCTGCCCCTACCTTCAATTATGGCTTGTCAGTCAGCTGCCTACATAAAACAATTGTGAAAGCACAGAAGAGACAGGTCTTTCTTCCTAAACTTAGCTGCACACCTCCTATACTGATGAGTCTGTCCAGTTCCTCTCAATGCTCAATTGTTCAAGATATCCTGAACAAGCTACATTCCTATATATCATAGCATGCACGCACAGATACACACATACCTGTAAGGCAAGATCCACAGCCTCCTCGTACAATTCCATCACTTTGTAAATATGGACACATGCATGGTGGTGCCCATGCTCTGCACACAGGCGCAATGCATACTTCAGGTCATAGTGGATCCTGTTTGGGTTGGTTCCTGCTTGCTCCAGGTATGACAGCAGCGAGTCCGGCCGACACAAAGCATAAAGAGACAACAGGTAGTTGTGAATGGCTTGCTGGGTTTCCTCCAACTGATAGACACAGAACTCCATATATCTAATGGCTTCATTGATCTGCTGGGTGCTGGCACTCTGGCTGTAGTTAACAAGGGCTGGAATGAGGTTCCTGGCATCCAGTCTAGAGCCCATAGAAATCCAAGCATCAACTACCTTCTTGGGAATATGCTGGATGAGGACTGGAGAGAACTTGTAGAACAGCTTCTCGTCTCTGTGCCTGGACAGCACATTTAGAGCTTCATCGTACTCATCATGCTGGCAGTGGTGAGCTACTACACGCTCGTAGTCCTGCATGATGACTGCAAAGTAGACCATGTGCTCTGTGTCCCCATGGCTTGCCAACAGCTCATAAATAGATGCCCGGTTATTAAATAGACAGTCTTTGTTTTTAGGACTGCTCAGGAAAGTGCGAAACTTCTCCCGTGTATCCAAATAGAGATTTCGCTGTGAGGGATCTCCTTCCAATATACCCAGCCAGTTCAGGTAGAGCTCCGTTAACCACGTGGTCAACAGAGTGGTCTGTGTCTTCTCAGAAGGCTTCAGGTTACTTAGCTTCTTAATCAGAAACTCCATCAGGGCCTCTTCTTGCTTGGCTTCAATGAACTTAAGGGCAATTTCCTCAAAGTAGTTCTGGGTCAGCGCATAACATTTGGCACTGTCTAGATACCTCTTATTTTGGAAGCAGTGCTCTGCCTCTTTTGCCAGCACAATATCTAGGCACTCTGGACGGTCTTTACAATACTCTTTGGCTAAATCAAATTTGTTCATATTCATATACATCTTCCACACATCTCTAGATTCCCGCTGGACATGGTAGCGGAACACTACTTTCTCAGTGTGGATCCAGATCTGCTGGACTGTGGGATCTTTGATCATGCGTGTCAGTAAGCCAAACTTCTCCTGGAACAGATCTTGAAAAACAACCTGCCCATTCAGAGTGCATACAGCCTTTATCCGATCAGGCAGCAGCAAGAGGAAGTGGAACTGGGTAAGTACAATGGATATTGGCTTGTTCACAGTTATGTCAATATCAGAAGGATAAACCCAGACCCGTTCATCACTCAAAATTGAATCAGGACGGCTATAATCCAATGTACCATACAAAACACCATTTCCCATCATCCAGGCAAAGGAGCGTGGGTTGGAGCGCAGTTTTGGCGTGTAAAAGGCTATCTCACTGAAACCAAGGTTGGCCGGAAACTCCCGGAAGCTGGGCAAATGGTCTGCATGCATAGCAAATATGGAGCTGAAGCCTTGCTGCTCCGTCCCTTCAGGCACTTTGCCAACAAACTGGAAGAGTCTCTTTCGAGTGGTGGCTATAATAAAAAACTTCCCTTCTATGCCTCGTTCAATCTCCAAGCAGCAGACTGGTGCAGGTCCCGATTCCTCCTCCAGAGTGTAGACCTGTCGGAAGTACTGGTCGGGGTTAGTGCTGAAGAGGCTTCCCTCGCTGACAGAGATTTCAGCCTCATAGATCTGTCCCTGGGCTGTCCCCACCAGGATAGGCCCAGTGTTAGTCTCTGAACCAAGAAATTTGTTCCAGCCCACACTTTCAATCAAGTGGCCTTTCCAGCGGGAGAGCGCTCGCACTTTCTGAACACTTCTGTTCAGGTAAAGGCATTCACTGGTGTTCAAAGCAATCAGAAGATGAGAGCCTGCCAACAGGAGAGGGGTATGGGAAGAAGAAGGAGAAAACAAATTAAGACTGTGCCTAAGCAAGCCAAATTCCTGAGGTTTCTAATCCTCACATTTGATAAGCTCTGACAGCAACATACTAAATCCAAGACTTTCCCAGGCATTCATAGGAACGTGGGGGATTTCCATGCTGGATCAGAATGGTAGTCTATATGTTGCAAACTTAAAATACTAGTCCCAGATGCTTCGGCGAGAAGGTATTCTTCTGTTTCAATAAGCATTCTAAGGATAAACAGTTCCCAGAGTTCTCTCCTATCCAGGGTAGTTGGTGACAGATATGAGCACCTCTTTCCAAATTTTTGTTTTGTTTTTTAGAATCAGTCAAGGCTACAGTGAGCTGCAGATGTTTTACAGTCCTTTTTAAAAATTCTTATATAAACACAGCACAGGGTGATTTCCTTTTATTGGTTTTAGCAGCCTTGCTCAGAACAGCCTAATTGCATGTGTTCATTTCAGAGAGTTCAAAAGCAACAACATACACACAACAAACCAGTGTTTTTCTAATAGCACAGGGGCAAATTAGTAGGCAGGACCCTTGGGCAATGGAGTCCTGCCCACAGAAGAACCACCCGTTCTCCTTATTTACAGAACAGAAAGAGAACTCCTTCACCAGTGCTTGTTAGGCACAATCAATTGCATCTGCTGCTAACCACTGTCTGTAAATATACATAGTCCATGGCCTCACCTGTGTGGTCCAAAAACATCTTGTAGACTTTAGCTTCATCTTTGCGTCCCAGCTCTACCTGATTAGGTTCATCTGGCTTCCCAAGATCAATCCTACAAAGAGAAACCATGAAAGCATGCTTCCAACAAAAGCTCATGTAGGCGTAATTGCTTACTGTTTTCCATATTGGGTTCATGGATTCTTATCCAGTTTGTAATTGTAAGTTCTCTAACAACTTATGAAAAAAAAAAAGGCAAAGGAAAACAAGCAATAACTTCAGGTTTCTGGCAGCATTACCTGAGAAGGGTATCTTTGCCAAGGCTCATACAGAGCTGGTTAGACGAGACCACTAAGCTGTTAATTTTCTCTGGAGGAGCAAAATCAATCCTTTGCTTGTTAAATATTGGTGTTTCCTTCTCCAGTCGTGCATTCACATATCCTGGAGAAAGAACATGAACACTTAAAACCAAAACAAGACAAAAACCCACAGCAACCACCACCCCACTCTCCAACAAAATCTAGCCTAAAAGACTAGAAAGATCATCACCTGCTCCGAGTTTTACTGAAAAGAGAGTGTGCTGCATGGAGCACGAACACAGAGAGCAGCACTCCCGTAGATATGTATAACAGGAAGAAAAGTAATATGCTTTACTGTCTTGTCACAGAACTGCAAATCTGTCACAAGCGCTAATTTGAAAGTACACAAAATTCCAGGGGAAGCCACAAAACTGCCACATAAACAGCTGAAAATGAGAGTAGAATCACAAGTGATTTGTTTTCCTTGGTTGACAGTTTATTTGTTCAAGACGGGAAAGAATGGCTGGTATTACATAAGACAGAAAGGCAGCTCTGGTTTGATACTCCCATACAAACTACCCAAGAGACCACTGTGGCATTAATTGAAATATATTTCTCTCTTATTCCATGTTGGAACTGAATGAGCTACCATACTTGACATCCATCATTCGCAAGCTGAAGCTATTTTTAAAGCCCTGTTGGGTTTTTTTGTATCCACATAGCGGACTTCATCAGAGAGAGTCTGTTGGATTATTTGCTGCAGGGAACACAGCTGGAGGTCACAGTGATGCTTCTACCATAACTCTGTTTCACTAACCATAACACTATCCTAATTGCAACTTTCCAGTTGTTGCTGGAAGGCATGTGAACTACTTATTAGAGCCAAAACAATAACCAAGACCTGGTGATTGCTGAATCAATGCTCCAACCTTGGCATAAGTTGCTTCCTGAGCCAAAATCCATTCAGACGAGTTTACTGTTTCATGGTAAATCCCAAAATGGAGCCAGACTAATGTAATCCTTAGATCCTTTTGAAAACCATGTCTGGATTCTAAGAAATGCACAATTAAATTTAAATTAGAGTTAAGGGTTGAAGTTTGACAAGATACGGCCACCTTATGGGACATATATGTTGTGTTTTAAGCCCACCAAAGCAAACCTGACAAATCAATGAACTGAAAATGGGAGTGTACAACCAGAGCAAGTAAGCTCATGCGACTAATTAAGTGTTCAGCTAGTCAGTTTAGTGCCAATGAGCTTAGGCAACATGGCATCCACAGGAAGGCATGTTGATGGATTACTTATGAAGGACATCTCTGTGGGAAAGGCAGAGAGTGGAGAAGTAAGGTCTTACTTGAGGGACGTGACAAACCTCTGGAGAAATACGTTAATAAACAAATAAAACTTAAAAATCTATTGCTTTAAAAACCTCTTATGATCTTCAGTGCAGATGGGCAAAGCACAAGATGCAGTTCAAACTTATTTCTTTGGCTACGACAAAGGCAAAAGCCCAGCCATAGGCAAACGCTCAACAAACTGAAACTTTTAAAACAGGCAAACCTGTAGCACCATGTGGCAACACCAAAAAGCAGGATGACAGATTTAGTTTTCATTGAAGATGGGTAGACCCCTGCACCCAAAACCACGGGACTTGCAGAGACCATGCCATTCTATTCCTAAATGAGGACAGCACTCTTTATGGTCTTCCTATGAGGAAGCAAAAGAACCTACAAAATAGCTCAGATGTGCTGAGAACTGCAAAATAAGAAGGCATTCATACAAAACCAAAACCAAGTGATGATACTCATTAGCAAAATCCTGCAACATACGTGCATCCACAAACAGATCTTATCACAAAGTTTCATCCATATCTGTCCCATGAGACTAGTTTTCCCAGTGACTGAATTTCCTATATGCACAAAGCCTTACGTAACCTTCTGACAAAGAAAACAGAGAGGATCCCAGTATGACCACACTACATCACGCTAGAGAGCGAGACAGGTAGATATGCTGCTAAGTTAACCCATCTGCTTCGCTCCACGTGCAAGTAAAGGATTTCTAGAGCAAGCAGATCCATGCAGCAGTTCACCTGAACAGGAAGATTAAAAACTAAAAGAGCTATAGCAAGGAAAGGCCACTCATGGCTAAAGCAGCTAACTAGGAAGATGTAAACTTAAAGAAAAAAAGATACCTGGGATTGTATCTCAGAGGAAGCAAACTGCTTCCGTCCTAAAGAGCACAGGCCTGATGCTCTCTAGACTAAGAGCACCACTTCGAAGCACACTCAACACCTATAGCCTTCCCTGAATTATCCTGAAAAACTCTAATTTGAGCCCTGTTGCTGTTGAAAAAGCAAGTGAAGTAGTGGAAAGCAGCCTGCTGACACTATGAATCCTTTAATTACCTTTTCCACTAATGCCTTCTTGCCTTGGCCTCACCACTGGACCAGCTGCAGGATCTTTAAAGTATTCTTGTTTTAGAGGAAAGACGCACATGCAGGAACAGACAAAGCAAACCCAATCCGAGTAGGAGGCTTTCGCTCAACATACACGTCGGTTTTTTTTCTCACAAGCTGATCCACATCTTAAACATTACCCACTTATGCAAACGTGTATTCCTTTATCCCCAGTTAAGCAAAACAGATGTTCTTTATTTCAGATTAGGGAGCTGCAATGCCATGGTTTAAATTCACTGGTATAAA